>PVHX01011892.1:0-61920 GCA_004024805.1 Geosciurus inauris
ATGCGGGAACTCTAAACGTGGGAGGGGGAGGTGGGAGGAAGGGAAGGGGAATGGGCATAGTAATGATGGTTATTTGAGATGGTCATTACTACTCCTGGCACATCTATGAAGACTCTAATGGTGTGACTTTATCTGGTTTGCAATCAGAGAAATGGAAAAACTGAGCTCTGGTTATGTACTATGACTTGAAATGCATTTAAATAAAATAACTAAATTAAAAAATAAATAAATAAATAAAAGGTGAGTTGAGGGAAAAATACTGGGTTTACGTCCTTTGCTGTCACTTTCTTTTTCCATGACCCAGACAGTGGTTCCTTGATAACATCCAAATATCTCATCTGTATCCTGCAGCATGACTTCCTTAATATCAGGGGCCTGCTGGTCAGAGGGACCATTAGCTCTTGACTGGCCTCCAGCACAAGACTCTTAAGCTGTACTCCTTTTCCACCTACCTGCCTGCAACTCATTCTATAGCCAACAGCTGCCATGAATCTTCAAAATGCCACACTGGATAATATTCCTCTCTTGCTACATCCCCTACACAAATGTTCTCATTGCTTAGAATAAAAGCCAAATTCCTTAGCCCAGCCCGCAAGGCCATGCACCACGCACTGGGCATCTCTCTTTCCAACTCCACGCCATGGCTCACCAGCCTGTCTGGCCTCTTGGGTTTTCACTGATGCACTTGTTCTTTCTCTCGTGTTCCATAGGCCTTACCTAATCTCTTCCTGCCAACTCAAATCCACCTTAAGGGACACCATTTCTCTTCATTCATAGCACTCACCACAATGTCGAGTTACACACTTACTGTGGTTTTAAAACTGTTAACTTTCAGCTCCTCTAGACTCTAAGCTCCCTGTAGGTGACACTTCTCCTAAAGCCCCAGCATGCTCATGCTCAGCATTTACTGCTGGGCCTGGCATTTGGAGCCCTTCAGTGCTGGCTGCATGACAGACTGAGCGAGGGAGGTGCTGATTGCTGACATGACTAACCCCTCAACAGCCATGGCCTTTGATTCCTTCTTATCCAACATGGCTCTGCCTTTTCTTCTTTAAAGGAACACTGTTTAGGATGGAGGAGGCAGCTGCAAATGGACTACTATTCAGGGGCCAACAACTGATAGGTCCATCAGCTTTGCAGGCTTGTGTTTCCCTGCTGTCCTTAGGATAAACAGGAAACCCCCAAGTTTTGCTGAATGCAAAAGCAATATCTCCCCTCCTCTCAGGTTCTAGGGCTGCTGTGTTGGCACAGTTCCAGGGGGGCCATTCACAGATTTAAGATTTAAGCATGCATCAGGTGGAGCGTGCAAGACCTCACACTTGATGTAAATGCAGGTGATGGCCCCACTAGGTGCTGTTCTTCTAGACTACTCTCCCAGCTTTCTGCTCTGAGTGTAGGTTTATTCTTTATTACCAGCCCAACATTTATCTTACACGTCTTAAAAAAATATAATTGAGTTATGCACAATGGCACACACCTGAAATCCCAGTGACTTGGTAGGCTGAGGCAGGAGGATGGTAGGTTCAAGGGCAGTCTCTGCAACTTAGTAAGACTCTGTCTCAAAAAATAAAAAGGACTGGGGATATAGCTCAGCAGTTCTGGGTTCAATCCTCAGTACAAAATAACCATGTATATATAATTAAATGGATCATATTCCTTATAAAGTCAATGAAAGAAAAGTAGAGAGGCTATGAGGAGAAAAACCTACTTAAGTCAATTTTTAAAAAAATTACGAGCTAAATCTCCAATATTACTGATTTTTGAAAATTGATTCCTCACTATATATTTACTTTGAAAACAAATACATGTGAAAATCAACATTTTTCTTCTCTCAAAATCCATGGAGCTTACAGAAAAAAATAAACAACTATCTCATTGAGGAACAGAGGCAAAAATTAATAAAGCCACTGTTTTCCTTAAATTCAGAAATCCCTCAGTTATCCCAGGAATGGTTTCAAAAGGAAATTAGAGATACACTTTAGGATCCAAATCTGGGTTAGAGCCATGTCAACATGAAGAACATATTGGTAAGAACCTTTTTAAAGTCTAAGAACCACTCTTTATATTGCTTCACAGAATGATACCAAACTAAATAAATAGTTCAAGTCATTTTAACATCAAGTAAGGTATTGAAAGTTAATTTAGGTAAAAATCCAACCTGTAGAGCACCTCATAATTTTATGTTGTAGCTAAAGAGTTCATTCGCCCCTTCAGATTGAAGCCTTTGAGTTCCAGCAGATGCAGAGACACGTCCCAGGTAGCCAGGCATTGAGCTGGGTCTGAGTGTAGGTCATCTGCAGAAATCTGAGCCTATTATTGGAGCCTCCTTAGCCTCCATCCATCCAGGCAAATATCATCTTTTTTCCTCTTTCCTACTCATTCTGTAGAATAAAAACATAGCCCAGCTATCTACAATCATGCACCTTGAAGTCTTTCTTCCCCCTGTGGAAGGGTGAGCTCCAAGTCAGGAAGATCCTTCTGTCCTTCCTGAAGACACAGAGCAGTTGTGCAAATGAGGGTCTGCAAACATGGATATCAGGCTTGGCAATAGCGATCTGCGTTAGGCTTTCCCACAGAGATAGGTGGCAGAGACACAAAGAAGCCCTGAGAATAGGCTCAAGTTAAAACGTTTGAAAATAAATTCAGATTAACAATTGCTTTGAGAAAAGATGATTGCCAGATATAGGAATACATGGGTCTCAAAAATTTGGCTCCCAATTTATTTACATTTAAGGTCAAAGAAGACAAACTCTGTTTCATATTATTTAGTACAAAAGAGGAGGACTAGGGGAGATTTGTACCACCAGAAAATTAAAATATTTTTTTCTAGATACAAATCAACATTTAAATTAATGAAACACAAATTTTTTAAAACTGTTAAGGTGCTCTTTCCCTCAAGTGATCAACTTATTTTCAGTAATAGCAGATAAAGCATTCTGATTTTTAAAATCCTTTGTGCTAGGAGTCAAGTTAGGTCTGGCTCGGGACGCTGAACCCAGCTGGACAGAATGCTGAACTCTTGTCTGGTCACCCGCCAACAGGGCTCCATGGAAACCACTATATTCCAACAGATGAAAGGACAGTTCAGTGCTCCAGAATGGCCTCAGACTTCCAATGGAAACTACGCTTACCATGGGTACAATTTCTCAAATGAAACATTGAAGTTTATCGTGGATGAGCTCAAAATACAGTATCTCACACACACATGCACACAAAGTCCAGAAATTGACAAAGAGAACTAATAGCTCTCTAAGTAAATCATATTTTTAGAAACTGGGCTAAAGGGTCATGGAAAGGGAACCACATCACCGTGCACTTTGTTTACAGGGTATTCTGGTTGTTGAAGGCTCTCAGGATAATTTGCAGGTGTTCTGTTTTGTTTTGTTTTCCAAAAGTTGCAGGTAAGGCAGCCAATGCTTTATGTCTTTTCTTGGCAGACAAAAATCACACATTCTCCTTCAGTCCATGCGTGGGCCCAAGAAACAGCAACACCTGGGCACACGGAGCCCTCCTTCATTCACAGGGAGCTCTCATATCCAACAGCAACCAGCTTAAACAGCAGAAACAAGAGTGGCAGGGTCAGTCCCCACAATTACATCCTGGAAGGACCAGTCTGTAGGTAAGCACTCAGGCACTCTCACAGAAAAGTCAGTCTTCCAGTACTTCCGCTCACCTCTGTCTCCTTAGGCCCCACAATAGACAAGGGGCCTTAAATACTCCTATACCTGTTGGCTGACAAGACAGGTTTTATAGGAACAACAGGCACTTCACAATAAGACAACAGTTTTACTGTTACCATAGGGGGATTACTAGCCCCCGCAGTTCTAAAAGACAGTTGATTCTGGGCCATAGCAGCATAGATGCTGTGAGGGGGAAACCAGGTTATATTTTTCTAGGTAATTTTAATGCAAATTCAATGTCTTATAAATGAAAAACTCTAGGCATTTCATAATTGACTTTTTGATACAAAATGACCTAATAAATTTGCAACTAGTAGTTCTTGATATTGAGGTCTATAAGACAAGCTAGGGAATTTTTAAATCTTGAACTGATATCCACAACGGGCTACTTGGGTTTTGAGGGTTTTTTTTTTTTTTTTTTTTCCCAGAAATAACTAGATTTAAAATTAAGCATTGGTGATCAAACATTGTGGGGATGCTAAAACCCGGAAATCTCAGTAGTTAGGTAACCAAAGTAGTTCATTAGGTAATCAGCCCAAATATGTTTAAACAGGCCCAATTTTCATGGGCATGATTTAATGCTTGGCATCCTAAGCTCAAAACAGACTAATTTAACAAATCAACTTTAAATAATTGACCCTGATTTCTCATCATTACATATTATGTGGGGTGTGTGTGTGTGCGCACATGTGTGTGTCTAGGTCCTTTGTGGGGAAAATAAAGTATCTTCTAGTTGCAGATTCATGGTGACTACTGTCTTAGGCTAGGAGAAGAGAGATCTTGATTGATTTCAGTTCAGTTTCTGACATAAACCTGCTCTGCAAATTTGATGGCATCAGTAATTCTGTAACTTTACCCATTTTCTCATTGGTAACATGAGATATTGAAGACTAGGCCTTTTCTGTGTCTAAAGGTAACACCTAGGTATGGCTGAGGTAAGCACACATGCTAGGCTCATTGTTTATCTGGAAAGTGAGCCACTGCTCCTAGCAGAGAAGACAGGACAGGATACAAACAGATCCAAGTTAGTGGTGAAAGGAGCAACATGGCTGAAGCAGAGGGGGATAAGATGGGGAACAGACAGAAAATACAGCCAATCAGAGCCAGATGCCAGCCCTGGAAGCCAGAAGCCAGTGTTGTCTTGTGATGGTCTTGGCTTGACAAGAGGAAGACCCAGTTTGCCCTTGTTCCTAAACTTTCTTCATTGGGCACCATGCCAGCCTAAATCTATTAGCTGATTTCAGACAACCGCAATTCCACAGAACTGCAGAAAATGGGCTATCCGACCCTTTAAATACATTTTGTTCAGGAAGCTGTATTACATTTATATAACTTGCCTCTTTTTATCTGCATGGGAGGTGGAAGTAAAGGCCCATCGTGGGCACACAGGTCTACTGAAGCCAAGTTTATACTGCATGCAGCCCTTTAGCTGTAACTGTGCTTTCTTCCTATTCTCTGGGGTGCAGAGCAGGGCTGCCCATGCTACCTCAGTCAACCTCCCTCGGGTGCCAAGCCTTGAGGAATAAAGGAGCAAATGCCAGAAGCTGCTGGGCGTTTTAGCACCTATTTTATAGCTAAGAGAATAATAGAGTTTCCCCAGGGGCCTGTGCTGGTGCAGTCAAGAACCGAGAAAAACCATCCAGTAGGAAGAAAGCCCTCTGCCCAGCCTCCACCTGAATTGCTAAATCAAAACATTAAAGCCTTGACAGACTAGCAGAAAAGTTCTATTTTTTCCCCAAAGATTTCTCTTCAGATCACATGTATTGCTGGGAAAGAAGACAGCATGTCCTCAGTGACAGTGGCATACAGACTGTAACTCATTTAAGTAACTTGCAACCAGCAATCAGACAGTGATCCAAATCAATCTGAGTGCAGACTCAAGGTCTTGAGTCTGGGACACATTTTCCCTCATGTAGAGCTCTAGAAGGAGAAAGAGGTTTCCAAATTGCCAACATTGATCTATTTAACTTGGGTGCCAAATGCCACTTCCTAGTTCCACATGGTTCCTAGCCAGAAGCCTGGACCCACCCTCAGCAGATTCATTACTGGTCTACTGTCTTCTGTCCTTGACCCCATAGCCTGTATCTGAATCTTAACAATTCAGAGGAAGACTGTTAAGATCTCAGAGGAATGGAGAGCAGAAAGCATTTTAAAAACAATGAGTTTCACTTAAAACTCCTTATGAGAGAAGCATCTCCTCTAATTCTACACTGAATATAGAATGACTCTGGCACATACTCCAAAGAACAACATACCAACTGGTCCAGGCCAGGCTCTGCTACATGGGTGATTCTGGGTACAAGGTCAGCTGCATTTAGGGCATCTTCCAGTCAAGGAGACCTCAGCAACTTAAATCAGAAGATGAAGACAACACCATAGTTCCTCACAATATGAGATATGGCCCCCTCCAAGGTGCTGGGAAATAACTTCAGAAACTTTGTGGAAGGATGGAGAGTCTGCAATGGCAGATAGGGATGAGATCTAGGGACTGACAGATTATATTCAGAACTGTGTTTCCTTTAGAAATAAAAAGAATGTGACGATTAAGGACAATGGTCTCACTTTAATGGGTGCTATTAGTTGCTTACGCAGCATTGATGTTCTGCTTTTCCCTCCCAACAGCTTGCTTTGTTGAGGTATCCACCTCCTCACCCCTTCTACACACAGCCACAGGGTACAGGTAGAGCTCTCTCCATCCCCGGCTCTACAGGTGAACTGTGAACAACCCAGGCCGATCAATGCATGGCATTCTCAGTACTGCTACTGCCTCCAGGATGCAGGAGGTGTCAGGAGCCTCAAGAAGGGACTTCCCTGAAAGTCTGGGAGAGGTGTTTCTCTCCTGGTGCACATGGACAAGGGAATCTGTCACCCCATTTGTGTTCGCAGCCACCTTGTGACCATTTAGAGGAGGCTTCCTGAGAGAGAGCCAACTTCAAGGATGGCAGAGCAGAAAGTTAGGGAGAAACCAAGTCCTCAGTGATGCTTTGGAGTAACTGAATTTGTGAACCATAAAGGTACATGATCTTCATGAGGGATTGGCTTGAGGACCCCCAAGGATTATAAAATCTGAGGATGCTCAAATCTTATGTAAAATGGGGTTTTGCCTATAACTTATGTAATCTTCCTGTATACTTTAAATCATCTCTAAGTTACTTATAATATCGATTAAAATGTAAATAGTTGTTATTCTGTATTATTAGGGGATAATGACAAGGAAAAATAGTTTGTACTTAGTTCACTTGCAAGTTTTTTTAAAAAATATTTTTGACCTATGGTTGCTTGAATCAATGAATATGGGATCTGGATCTCGATGGCCAACTCTACATAAGAATGAGCAAAACTAAATAACTTGCCTTTAATGATAATACCTAGTATGTGTGTAGGGGGATTAATTCTCTCTCTGTAAATATAAACATTTGATATTTAAAATCCCTGCTCCCAAAGCCTGGATGAATTTTTTAAAGGCAGGTTTGAATGAATTTCTGAGAAGTTGTCAGAAATAATCAGAAGAAAAAGTTTTCTTGGCTATCTTTCAAGAAGAATGACCTTGGAGGAGGAAAAAATAAATTCTTGTGTTCAATATTTCACAGCAGGTCAATAGTTCATATCAACAGACCTCTCACCATCTGTTCTTTGTACTCTTGAGGGACCCCGTGAGCATCATAGCCATTTTTAAAAAATATTTTTTAGTTATACATGGACATAGTATCTTTATTTTGTTTACTTATTTTTATGTGGTGCTTAGGATCAAACCCAGTGCCTCACACGTGTGAGACGAGCACTCTGCTACTGAGCCACAACCTCAGCCCCATCATAGACATTTTTACAAGTGCTTAAAGTTTTAGATAGGAAAGCTCTGCTCATCAAAATAAATAAATAAATAAATAAATATAAATAAATAACAAAACATAGAAATCTTTATTTTTAGTCTAAAAAATGCACAATTGAGAGTAGTCTCTAAGTGTACCAAGTGGTAGGACAGCTCATCAAGTTCCAATGAGAAAAAAGCTCTAAGTTCCCCAGGAGAACCTAGCATTTTACCATTCTCTTTACATGCTCACTCAACTCAGTGAACACAGGCAGGATCAATTTTTTAATGAAAGATATTCCAAGAGAGTCTTAGTATATGTTGATTTATTTCTACAGAAAAATGTGCTCTAGGTTCCAATGGGTATGTGGGTGTGTGGGTGTGTGAGGGTGTGTGTGCGTGTGTGTGTGTGTGTGTTAATCTCACATGTGGGATTTAAGCACCAATTACCACTGTTCTTACAGAAGAATGTACCTAAAATCCCAAGAGGTAATCACAATTGGAAAGACCAGGAATTGATAGAAGGAGGGAGAAGAGCCAAGGTTTCTGTATCCTTTCTCTCTCTCCTTCTACCTAACATTATATATAAATTGCAAATTTATACACTGGGACATGTGTTAGCTTTCCAGTACTAGAACAAAACTCACAAAGAGGAAAAGTTCATTTTGGCTCCTGGTTCTGGAGGCTCCAGTCCGTTGTTGGTAGGCCCCGTTGCCCGGAGGCCTATGGTTTGGCAGCATGTCATGGCAGAAGTGCATGGCGGGGCCACACTGCTCACCTCAGGGCTGGGAAGCCAAAGGGAAGAAGACAAAGGGGCCAAGCTTGGTGGCACACATCTATAATTCTAGGCTGAGGCAGGATCGCAAGTTCAAACCCAGCCTCAGCAACTTAGTAAGAGCCTAAGCAACTTAGTGAGACCCTGTCTCAAAATTTAAAAAAGGGGCTGGGGATACGGCTCAGTGGTTAAATGTCCCTGGGTTCAATCCCTAGTATCAAACAAAAAAAAAAAAGGAGAGTGAGAGAAGACAAAGGGGCTGGTCCCTCGATCCTGCTCAAGAGCACACCCCACCCCACGACCTGAAGATTTGCCATGAGTGAGGCCCTACCTCTTCAGGTTTCCACCTCCCAGTGGCGCCTGGGGAGCAAGCCTTCACCATGTGGACCTCTGGAGGACACTCAGGTCTAATGTGCAGCAGGACGTAAGAGGGAGGCGTCTGTATTGTTACCTTATCTTCTCAGGATTCTAGGCTCTATCTTATTATTTCAAATCATTCCACTGAAGCTCTTGCCACAGACTAAACCAGAATGCTTGGGTCTTAGAGGTTCCACATTAAAACTGGAGTAACAGATGAATATGTATAAAACTTTTGAGTGATATATAATTAATGCGATTCTCTTGTTGCCATGATATGTAGATGAAGCTCTCCTGAATCTTTTTTATACAGGGTTACTCATTTTTATATTACTATAGTTTTATAGCTAATATACATATCTCTACACTTCAGTGTCAAGATACATGGCCTTGGGCTGGGGATGGAGCTCAGCTGTAGGGTGTTTGCCTATCATGTGTGGGACCATGGGGGCAGGGAGAGGAGGAGGGAGAGGAGAAGGGAGAGGAAGAGGGGGAGGAGGAGGAGGAAGAAGAATCACAACAACAACAAGAAGTTAAGTACGCTCTGTTTACCTGAGGATTTTCCATGTATACCCTAATGTCTAATAAGGAAAGAATACACTCCAACATATATTTCAAGTAAACAACTGGAAAACACTCTGGCTGGAAGTCATGATTTCCTACACCTAATACACGCTGAGTATGCACGTAATTTTACTGACTGAATCCTTATCAGTTTTCAGTATTTCCCGATAAAATCTTAGTGTTGAATATTTAAATATGTTTCAGACTTTTTCCAAGGGGGGTCTAATGGTGGTGCATGCCAAGCTGGCATAGGCTCTGCACTCTCAGACAAAGCAATAAGACTGAGGCCTCAAGACAATTAGAGCACACACAGGAGGCACTGCCACTCCGGGAACTGGCTTCCATTCATGCCCCTCCTTGACCCAACCAGCCACTCCCCCAGGCAGACACCTCCCAAAGACCTGTTTTAGCAACGTTAAGCCTGGCAGACCAATGGGATGCCTTTTCTCCTTAGGTAAATATTTCAACAAATAACTTTTTCTATATAAGCAAAATATTGTTAGAATTAATAAAATGTGTTTTGTTCAGGAACTGACTTTGTGCAAATGCACAGAAAGGCAACTTCAGAATGGAACACACATCTTGGCAGAAGACATTGTATATAGTATATTGTATCTATAATGTATCTGAAATGATTTTTTTTTTTTTTTTTGGTACTGGGGATTGAACTTAGGGGCACTCAACCACTGAGCCACATCCCCAGCCCTACTTTGTGTTTTATGTAGAGACAGGGTCTCACTGAGTTGCTTAGCGCCTCACCATTGCTGAGGCTGGCTTTGAACTCGCAATTCTTCTGTCTCAGCCTCCCTAAGTGCTGGGATTATAGGCTTGTGCCACCGTGTCAAATGACTTTTATTTCATCATTCCCTATATCAGTTCAGAGGAGACTCTCAGACCTTTAGTTAGAAGTACAAATAAAGCATGGAGTTTTAAAAATGACTCTGAATATAGGGTTCTAATACAGTGAAGAAGACCGTAATGGACAAAGCTCCTGTTTCAGCTTAACAGTGCTAGCACACTTTTATCTCTAAAAGTACCCCGTTCTATAATGCTTCTTTGGAGTATTTTTCTAGTATGATCCTCCCCACCAGACTCTCTCAAGGAAAAACACAGTGGGGAGGAAGGAATGAAAAGAAGAGAAAATTAACACCCCAAACAAATAACTCAGTCAATAAATGGGCTAAGGAAATGAACAGACACTTCACAGAAGAAATACAACTGATCAACAAACATATGAAAAAATGTTCAACATCTCTAGCAATTAGAGAAATACAAGTCAAAATTAAGATTTTATCTCATGCCAGTCAGAATGGCAATCATCAAGAATACAAGCAACAATAAGTGTTGGTGAGGATGTGGGAAAAAAGGTACACTCACACACTGCTGGTGGAACTGCAAATTGGTGCAACCAATCTGGAAATCAGTATGGAGATTCCTCAGAAAACTTGGAATGGAATCACAATTTGACCCAGCTATCTCACTCCTTGGTTTATACCCAAAGGACTTAAAATCAGCATACTATAGTGATGTAGCCACATCAATGTTTATAACAGCTTAATTCACAATAGCCAAACTATGGAACCAACCTAGATACCCTTCAACAGATGAACAAATAAAGAAAATTCGGTATATATACACAATGGAATATTACTCAGCCTTAAAAAAGAATGAAATTATGGCATATTTTAGGTAAATGGATGGAGCTGGAGAATATTATACGAAGTAAAATAAGCCAATCCCCCAAAACAAAAGGCTGAATGTTTTCTCTGATGTGCGGATGCTAATTCACAATAAGGTGGGAGGTGGGGCTAGGGAAGAATAGAGGTACTTTAGATTAGGTAGTAGAGAGTAAAGGGAGGGGAGAGGATATGGAGGTAGGAGAATAGTAGAATGAGTTGGACATTATTACCCTATGGGCATATATGATTACACTACTGGTGTAACTGTAGTCGTGTACAACTAAAAGAGTGAGAAGTTGTACTCCATTTATGTATGATGTGTCAAAATGCATTCTACTGTCATGTATAACTAATTAGAACAAATAAAAAGAAAATCCTCCCAATAAAAATTTAAATATAGAAAATATAGTTATGAAAAAATAGAATATTTCCTAATTCAGAATCATATCAATAAAATAGAATGTTTGTACACAGCCATGTGTTAAGATTGCCCAGTTTTCCAGAAACAGTGGAGAGTGAAGCTTCTTGGAGTTTCAAACTGAACTCTGCAATATTCTTCATATTTAGAATTATAAACAAAGAAGTTTGGGCTAATCATGCTCTCTATAGACATCTATCTGAGAACCTTCTATACATAAACCAACTGGCTTATTGATTTCTTATGAATTAATGTGAAATTAAAAATTTTTTATACATTTGATTTTTATTTAAATACAGAGTCTCTGAAATGTAGAATAATGTAGATAAGAATACCTTTCATGTTTCTTGCAAAAATTGATAATCTGAACTTTATACATATACACCTCTGAAATCTACGTAAGGGTATTAAAGACTGTGATTCATAATAACCTTGGGAAAATCTGTTATTTTTAAATATATTTTATGTGCCTGGCACAGTTCTGCATGAGACACTGAGCTGCCTGCCACACATAAGCCCTTGCTTCTGAACTACTTGGGTGCATTAGGGCAGGAATGAACAGCACTCAGGACAAGCAACCAAGTAGGCATTTCAGGAAGGATTTCCAAGATCCCTAAGCAGTATCAAGGGGCAATGTATAATCAAAATTGCTAAAGGAATTGTTCAGAAGCTAACTGATACAACAACTTAGAAGAATGGTCAGATAAAATCAGGTCAGAGTAATTTTAAAAGGAGAAGGAATTTGAACTGAGTTTAAAAGGATAGATAAGGTCTAGATAACGTTCTTACTCCTGCTGCTGCTTCACAGCTCCATTTGAAGGCTGCCAGGGGCAGGCACTGTGACATGCTCATGAAGACACATGGCCAAAGGCAGCCAGCTGTCATCAGGCAGGCTTTGGGGGGTGGGGTGGAAATGAATTCTGCCAAAGGCCTCCCTGCAGGGAGGTTAAGCAAGGATTCATAGCCAGGTCTAGCTGGCCCCGGAGTCCCCCATGTTCTTCTCATGCTGACCCCCCCAAATAAAGTGTTTTTAGAATAGTTCACAGAAAGATTTTAAAAAACAGGTTGGAGCAAGCAGTGTCTCCTTGTGAATTTCAGAATGGACACCTGACATAATTAATGTTGCACTTAGGGTGGACCAGAATGGTGGAAAGAATAACCAGGAGGTTTAGAAATTCAGAGAACCAGAGAGGACAAGAATCCAGTCCTAACCCAGATGTACGTAGCATCACGGCCTGGCTGGGCTGCAAGCACCTTTCACAGCAGCGAAGAGGATGCTAGACTTAAGAGCTAAACTTGGGTACTCAAATTCCTTCAAAAAACGACTTGCTGGGGGTGTGCTCAGTGGTACGGTGCTTGCATAGTATGCATGAGGCCCTGGGTTCCATCCACAGTACTGCAAAGACCTAACACCTAATTCTGTGCCTTAAGTCTATGAGAACTTGGTAACTGCCAAACTCCATTTCTCTTGGAACGACTGTACTTCAGAAATCTAAGGAATATGTATGAAGTTACAAGATTATAAGAAACAAGACAAAGAATATTAAAGGAAACTACTCAATGGAATGCAGGACTTAAGATGAACTGCAGCACCATGTCTTTTGACTTTGATGCACAGTGGTTGCGTTCATGTCCTGCGTAGCTCTAAGAAGGTGCTATCACCAATGGAATCTTCCTCCAGAGCAGGCTCTCCTGGTGCCACAGAAGAGGCAGGATGGTGTGAGCTGGAAGGCAGAGATTTCTAAAAGCATGAGCACCCTAGGAGGTGCAACTAAAAGTGGCGATGGCTGAGCTCTGGAATGAGTCAGCAGAAGGGACAAGGCAGAGGGGAAAGTGAAGCTCCGTTCAGTCCAGTGGATGTGAATGCAGGCCTTGATCATCCAAAGCCATGGTGGGTAATTGGGTTTTACTTCCTAAGCTTCAGGAATCTGGTTCAGGGCTTCTACAAGGTTTTTAAATATTGTCTGTTCCCAGGCCCTGGATTCTTATCTATAGCTACGGAGAGCAAGTCTGGCACCATTGAATGCATCTGGTTCTTTTATGGCATTTTGGTAAGGGCCTTTCCATGCCTGTGAGAATGGTCACTAAGCCCCTGATAGGTCTATATGAATTTACCATCAGCTGCAGATGTTAAAAACATGAAGCCTTCAGTAATCCCCCACGATCCCATGCTGCATGGGTCTATGACAGCTACCTGGTTTCTAAACTATAATGACCTGATATCTGGCTGCAACAAATGAATAATTTTGAGAATATTTATCCAAAACATAGTTTTGAAACATAATAAGGGAAAACTGACAGAACTAATATTAAATAATTCACAATTCACTAATGCAATGAGAACTATGAAACAGCTCTCTCAAAAAGACAGATCAAAGAGAGAAGAAATAAATAAGGGTATTGAGAGCTGGAATAACAACTGAACAATTTTGATTCAATTGATAACTTTGTACCCAACCAACAGAAAATAAGTTGTATTTCCAAAGGCACAGCACATTCACAAGTGAACAATTGATAATGTGAAGTCTGTTTCTTATTCTAATTAGGTATACATGATAGCAGAATGCATTTTGATTCATTGTACACAAATGGAGCACAACTTTTCATTTCTGTTGTACACTATGTAGAGTTGCACCATATGTGCAGTCATACATGTACCTCGGGCAATGATGTCCATCTCATTCTACCATCTTTCCTCCCCTCCCTGTCCTTTGACCAAAGTCCCTCCATTCTTCCCATGCCCTCCACCCCATTATGGATTAGCATCCACTTATCAGAGAGAACATTTGGCCTTTGGTTTTTTGGGATTGGCTTACTTCGCTTGGCATGATTAATTTCTAATTTCTTTTATCACACTCTTGCTTCACAGAAGGCTGTTTGTGTGTGATTCCTTCTCAGAGTCTGGTTATGAGCTCACCAAGGGCAGAAGCTTTGTCTTTTTACCTTTGTGCCCTTCACAACACTTAGCTCAGTGCTTCACACAGAGAAGGGATTCACAACCAGCCATCCCCAAACAGGTCACTTTTATTTTTTTAGTTGTCAATGGACCTTTATTTTATTTATATGCAGTGCTGAAAATCGAACCTAGTGCCCCACACATGCTACCCAAGCACTCTACCACTAAGCCACAACCCGAGCCCCAAACAGGTCACTTTTAACATGCTATCAACAGTGGCTTACACTAAAGAACTTTGACACTTCTTCTACATATGTAAAGCATAAGGAATCCATCAGGATCTATCAACTATCATCACATTGGAAGTAGTTTAGGGAAAACTCTCCACATTAGAATTTGAGATGAAGGAATGTCATCCTTCCCTGATCCTGGAGCCAGTGACTTAGCTGAATGCTTCAAGATGTCCCACGTGTTTCACACCTGGAGCACCGAGGTCAGCTTGAGGGGAGGGCACAAGGGGACAGACTTCCCAACCAGCAAGCATGGAGATCGGCTCTGGTGCTGGTTTTCCAGAGAGTGCATGGAGCTACTGTGCAGAGCCTTTTCCTCCAGCGTCCTTTCTCCAGGCTCCTCCAACAGGGACAAGTCACAATCATTGCTTCAATTGTTCTTCATTTCTTTCCATAGCTCTTTTCTGTGTCTTACTACTTCTCTTCCTCAGCTTGATTTTAAATCTGCATTCCACAAAATAGTTTTCAAGGAACAACATAGGAACAGGTTAAAAAGCTAGAAGGCAGTGTGGGGTGGGGAGGAGTGCAGATGGAGGTACGCCGAGCAGTCTAGAAACATCAACCCGTCACACCTCCCTGTTAAACACAGGCAGTTCAGGGCCACACAGTACAGACTGCAGAAACAGGGATTCACTTTCCCTAAATTCCGGAATTATCTGACCTCAAAGCCCCTTTCCCCCTCTATATCTCCAACAGAAATCTATAACCACAATTCCTAATTTTCAATGGCAAGGACAGGACCAGAAGCTAGTCCCTCAGTCCAAAGCTAGTCCCTCAGTCCTTTCATGAGAAAGCAGGGGTTTTTTAAATATTTATAATAACTACTTCCAAAATTCAATGTTGAACAGATATAGAATAGACATCCCCATTCCAAAGCATATAATAGCCATTCTCATTCCAAAAGAGAGAAGGGACAAGAAAATGGGTCATTTGTCCAGGTAAGTCCAAAACTCCGAAATGCTAAATTTAAGTTTCTTTTTTGAACTTATATCCTTTTTCACTCATGAATATTTAGGGATTCCCCACCCCCTACCTCTTACTATAACTTCCCCCAAAGGAAGCCTCTTCCCCTACCACCAAAAAGTGTGTCTAGTCTCTAACTTGGCGTACGGGATGCACATTTATGGATATATATTTTTTTTAATAGAAAAGAGATGCCCAATGGTCAGGTGGAGTTAAAACCACTCATCTTCCTGAATGATGTAATTCTCTGCTGCATTGTTGTGACTACTATATCTAGTTAACACTTTTGAGTAACATGATTTTGTCTTTATATATTTAAAAAAATCATTTTCATGACACTACCACATCGAGAGATAATCAGGGGATTCTGGAATGGAAGCCACCAAAGAGAAGCACTTTGGTGACTTTGTCAAGATTACACACTGCACTTGAGTCCCTGTCCTCTAGCACTCCACCAAGAATTCTGCTGATGGCTGTATTATTAGCAATGTCTAGCTCAATGCGACCTGTTACTTATCCACGATGTGAGTCATTAATGTTGTAGCCACTGATGATTCTTCTATTAGCTGCCTTCCAACCAATCTATCAGCCCTGAGTAAATTGCTTCCAGGCCTCCCAAGCACACAGCGACAAGGTCACCTATAAGGCCCGTGGAGAGATGTACAGTGTCAACTCCTTCTCAAGCATGTCTTACCATATGGGTTATGAAGTCCCAGAGTTTTGTAAAAAGCCCCTTTATTCCCTTTATTCCCATCCCATTGTCTTGCAGCTTCAAGACAATATACTTCAGAGGGACCACTAGCGCATCTACTGATCTGGGGTGGGCTCAGCGAGTGGTCCTCCTGCTCACAAAGGACAGTAAGAGTGCCTCAGATAGTGACAGAAGAGAGGGATGCTCACCCTTAGGAGGAGAGCTTGACCTAATGGCACAGCCACAGGCACTGTGGATCACACAGCACGTTGTGCTTAGTCATGGGAAAACCTGGGGTAGAAAACACCTCTCTAATCTTTGGCATCTTTACTAAAATGCACCCGCTATCTTGTTATTTGACTCAAGAGTATAAGGGGCTCATGAAATGCTAGCAAGAAGAGTAGTGACCAGGACACATGAGGCACTTCAATGTCTGTAGGTGACTTGGCACCTAATTGGTATCTCTGTTCTTCAAGCAGCCATACGTCATGCGCTCTAGCCAGTGGCTCTGCCTGACACTCTTTCATTAAAGAACCAGGGTAGGTGGAACCCTGGGTGGAAGACACCGAATAAAATTCAGCAATGATCTTTTTCAGAAAGAAAATATGTCTGTGTCTTTTTTATGTGTATGGTACTGAAAAAATATATATAGTCTCGAAGCTAAACACGCACATACACACACAATACCAACAGGAAAATAATGCATTTCTAATTCCCTTCAGGTCAACAGTCTATGTAAAATAGACCTAAACTCCCTGATTTTTTTTTTTTTCAGGAGTTTCTGTAACTTAGGACATCTAACCTAGTGGTGCTAGCTGAGGTCAGTTGATTCCTTCTGTTGACTTCCTTAGCATTAAACTCTCAATTGCTAGACTGAAGCACACTTCCCTCTAGAATTTTCTTGTTTTCCTCTCTTGATTTGATTGTCACTACTGGCTTTGTGATAGAGCATAAGCTGGTTTGCTACCCTAGAGAGGACAGCTCGGACCCATAGCTTGTGAGTGACTGGCAGTGAGGCTCTTGTTCTACTGAGGTACAATATACATTTTTGCATACATGTCAAGAAACTTGCTGCCTGAAAACAAACACTCAGCAGTCCTCTTACACACTAAAGACAATACTGGGGCATTTTGAGAAATAACTGACTTTTTCTAAAAGAGATAAATTAGTTCGTTCTTCCAGTAAACTCTTGAACTTCTATGTGTCTTTCCCTAAAGTCTAAAGCAGTAAACAAAACTCCTCGGGAAGTTTATATTTGAAAAAAGAAGTTCATCAGATAGGCAACATGCTTGCTTTAAATCGAAAAGTGACTTTCAGAAGAAAGTCTGAACAATTAATAGAGTCATTGACATTGAAGACTCACAAAAATATTTTCTGCAAAACGAGATCATGGCTTTGAAAACAAACAAAACCGGATGAGTCACAGTCATTAAAAATGTTTACACTCAGTAATACAGATCAGCAACTTCGGCAGCAGTACAGTTCTGGACTCCCTCAGCAGCTAGGAGGTGCAATGGCTCCTGTGGAACGCACACCCCCTGGGCAACACTTGGCCAGATGGAACCAAGGAACCCGAAGTTTTGTTTCTCTCTCCCTTATTTTCTACATCATGTTGTAAAGAAAATAGAATATCCATGGGGGTCTAGAGGGAAAACTGATTTTAGGAAAACCAAACAAATAACCACAGCTATCTAATCTAATTAACGTGTCATTTCCTTTTTTCTGTATAAATATAACTGCATGTCTCTATGGGCTCATCTGCAAAAACAATCAGTTTTTTTAAAAAGCTTATAATTCTTTACTCAAACTAAGGCACAAAGATGACTGGCTCAGGCATATGGGGTGTGTCTGAGTGTGGCACCAGTGGGGGGCAGAAGGGACACATGGCAACTTCTGTGGGCTTTGACCATCGTGGCCTTCCTCCTCCATAAAAAACAATTAAAAATTACATTTTACAATTGCACTGATATCAAGACAAACATAACCCAGGCTAGGTTCACTATTATATTTCCATTATTATATTCATTTTTCTTTCACTTTTAAAAGTAACTAAAACATTTTCACAGGCCACTAAAAGTATCATGAGCCCTGAGCACTGTGCATCATGGGTAAGTCAGCTCTTAATCACAAACTCTTGCTTTTTAAGGTACTCATCTTTCTAGAAATAAATTAAGCCAAAGAATTTATGGGACTTTCCTGCCTATAATTAAGAACTGCAGGAGGAAAACCATTGTTTTACCAGTTAACAAAACACTGATGAACTCTGACATAAGCTGAGCAATTACAACCCCATTAAAGTCTGATTTGTCTTTGTAATAACTTTGAGTGCCTCAAGATTAATTCAGCGTATCCAATAGTTATGACTCCAATGGAACACAATTATTTTACTAGTAAAGGCAAAAAGACTCTAACCTATTATTGCAGGTCATTTTTTTTTCATTTTGTTTTCTTTCTTTCTTTTTTTTTTTTTGGTACTGGGGATTGAACTCAGGGGCACTCGACCACTGAGCCACATCCCCAGCCCTATTTTGTGTTTTATGTAGAGACAGGGTTTCACTGAGTTGCTTAGCGCCTCGCCGTTGCTAAGGCTGGCTTTGAACTCGCGATTCTCCTGTCTCAGCCTCCCTAAGTGCTGGGATTACAAGCGTGAGCCACTGGACATGGTGGCATATGCCTGCAATCCCCATCAACGACTCTCCCGGACCCGCTCTGTTGGACTGAGTTCGCCCGAGAGCGTACATTCCAATAAAGTCTTACTCCGCAGTTTAATTTGCCTCCTTTTGGTCATCTGGCTTTACATCTGGCTTTACATTGGGAGGCTGAGGTAGAAAGATGGCAAGCTGGAGACCAGCATGGACAACTTAGTGACACCCTGTCTCAAAACAAACATAAAAAGAACTGGGGATGCAACTCCATGGTAATGGGCCCCTGGCCCCTTTGAAACATAAGCTTCTTTTTTTCAGTAAGAAGAAATAACACTATGCTTACCAGACTGAGCTTCTTCCTATACTCCTACCATCACATTTGATATGTGATTTATCGAGCAATGTTACTTTGCCATTTGGGGTCTGCACAAATAGCTTGTAATGTGGTCTGAGTATGAACATTAGTGTATTTGGGAGAGAAATGGAGTAAAATAATTGCCTTGTCCAAACAAAAAGATAGATCCCCTTCCTTCCTTTGCCTTTCGTCATTCACTGTGGTTTCTTGAGTGCCACCACCACAAAACCAGGATGAAATTTTAACCCATGAAGAAAAAGAAGAAGTTAAAAAAGACAAACAGAACTTTCCTGGCCAAAGAAAAACATTTCAATGTCATCCACAAGAGACCTTAACTTGTCACCTTTTGACCAGCCAACCGAGCCGTGCTAGGGGTACTCTCCCCAGCCAGGCTGAAGCTTGTGTGTGATTTCCAAGTATGCATTTTCTTTCACTTTCCATCCTTTGGCAACGATATTCGTTATTCTGTCTTACAAAATAGTTGAAAACTATTTAAAGTTTGTTTTTTCCTATTTGGAAAACAACAACAACAAAATTCTACAAACAGAAAATGTTGAACTAAAGGGTATACTTCTACAAAA
Source organism: Geosciurus inauris (assembly GCA_004024805.1). NCBI lineage: Eukaryota > Metazoa > Chordata > Mammalia > Rodentia > Sciuridae > Geosciurus > Geosciurus inauris. Next base: position 19,703 of record PVHX01011892.1, read on the forward strand.
ATACCAAAAAAACTAAATTATAACATATTAACCTTTTAACATGTTTCATTGTCAAGCAGCAAAAAAGTACAAATGACTCACTTTTGTATTTGAAGCTCACCTTTTCAATGTCTTCACTCTGAGCGCTTCAAGATACTCTTCACCTATAGTAGAAACACAAAAAATAAACTATTTTTTATGTAAGTGTTTCATTTCAGAATTATTTTAATAGAATATGGATAAGATATTAGGGCTAATTTTAAGTGGCAAAAAGGAAGATTAGTTGTAAAAGGGCAGAACTATCCTAGGAAAAGACTACACTTATTCTGTAACAGAATTTTAGCAATAATCATAAGAAATTAAGTGAAAACCAAAAAGACTTACGACTGTGATATTAGAAAATGCCTGGCATCCAACCATCTTTGATTTTCCCTTTAAATTCCTAGAAAATTCAAAAGGCTTGAACTTTGAACACCTCTGGAAACAAAGAGCTTGACCACTTGCCATAAACCAGGCAGAAGTCTCCCTAGAAAGAGATGAACCCCAGGCTGTGAGGCAGAGATTGGAAGAGAAGGGATGACTTCAATCAGCCTCAGCCACAGTGGCATCCATACCTCCCAAACACAAGTCTTCCATGGCATGGGAACAGCTTTCTAAAGCCATGGGCCTTTCCCCACAGCTCTTCTCCATGACTATGTCCCATAATTCCTCCTGGGTTCCATCTTTTGGCAAGGTGGTCGGAGGGTGGGGCTCATGGGGTGATACACACATCTGGTAGGACTTGGGGGGGTCACAGTTTTTCTGTTCACTGTGTTCCAAAAGAAGGAACCACAGATACTTCTGATGACTGCAGAGTTTAAAAAGAAAAAACAAATGTGCCTAGAAACTTATTAGTTTTGTCTCTTCATGTAGTTTTTGAAAAAATATCAAATAAATATTTAATAATATCTTATTATAATACCTAGCTCCATCAAAGTCTGAAATCATAGCTCATATTATTAAAAATGAAAGAATGAAGGATTATAGATAGTAAAAATGAACTGATTTTATTTTGTACATGGGGACTAAAAACAATACTATTTTATTTCTGACACCAGTATTTAGTGTTGTTTTTTTTTAATTGGAGACAACAAAGAAATGAACTAAATATTTAAATTCAGTTAGGTTAGAAAACAACAATAAATATATTAGAAAGGAAGAAATAAACATAAAAACAGGATGTACATTTAGATATTTAAACAACACAAGCTGGTTCACTGCAAAATGAAATACCTCAAACAGGTTTCTGGAAAACCTAGTCTTAAAATCTAATATGAAACTAGAATTATTCAAGGAATATATCACAGAAATGAAACAGATTGAAAATTAAGAGTATAAAGATTCTTGCAAATAAATTTGAACTTCTCAATGGGAAGTTTCTAAGTTGACATTTAATTATGAAAACTGAACTAAAAATATAAAAGCTGAACACACATATGGTTTACTTCAAGAAAAATTCCCAAACTATATAAAAAGCAGTTAGGATACAGAAAAAAAATGAGGCTGTCCAGTTTGTTTGATGAAGTTAACAGAAACCTGATTACCAAACCTGATAAGGTACAAAGATAAGTAAGGTCTTATTTGATTTAGATAAGATGTAAGAATCCTAAATAAGTATATGGAAAACCCAATTTCTAGTATATGACACATCATTATAAACAGGGTTTATTCTATACTATTCTATAAATATGTAAGTAGAACTATTATGTCTTATCAATAGATCACAGGAGATTTACACACACTCATGCCTTTTTGTGTGTGTGTGTAGTGCTGGGGATTGGACCCGGGGCCTCACACAATGGCAAGCACTCTGCCATTGAGTCCCCAGCCCTCTTATATCTTCGAAGATGCTAAAATAGCATATAGAAATAGAAGAATGATTTACCATTATTTTTATTTTAAAGATCTAAAATCAATATGTATCTTTTTTTCTTTTTGGTACCAGAGATTGAACCTGGGGGGCTTAACCAACCACTAAGCCACATCCCTGGTCCTTTTTTTTTTTTTTTAATAATTTTTTTTAGTTGTTGATGGATCTTTATTTTATTCATTTATTGTTTGTATGTGGTGCTGAGGATCGAACCCAGTGCTTCATGTATGCTAGGCAAACGCTCTACCACTGAGCTACAGCCCCAGCACCCCCTGGTCCTCTTTTAATATTTTATTTAGAGACAGGGTCTCGCTGAGTTGCCTAGGGCCTTGCTAAATTGCTGAGGCTGGCTTTAAACGTGTGATCCTCTTTCCTCAGCCTCCTGAGCCACTGGGATTACAGGTGTGCTCCACTGCATCGTTTGTAATAAAAAGTCAGAAATAAAAGAAGAGATACAGTAACAAACACAGAAAGAAACAACTCATATTCTCAGTAATATGTGGAAGCTAAAGAGTTGGTTTCAGCCAAGTATAGAGTAGGATAGTGGTTACCGAAGGCAAGGAAGCCAGGTGGAATAATTTCTAATGTTCTATAGCACAGTGGGGTAAGTATGGATGACACCAATTAATTGCACAGTTCAAAATAGCTAAAAGAGAGGATGTGGAATGTCCCCAACACAAAGAAATGATCATCATGTGCAGTGATGGAAATGCTAATTACCCTGGTCTGATCATTACACACTGTGCACAGGGATTGAATATCACAGAGCACTCTATAAATATGTATGATTTTTACATATCAATTAAAATTTTAAAATGCTCTAAAGCATAGAAAAATAAAACCAAAAAAAGGCAGATGCTCACGGTCACGTAGCAAAAGGTAAACAACAGAGCAAATTACTGTTGGAAGCAGATAACAAATTACTTAAAATAATTTTAAAAAATATTTTAAAAACTTATTGGAAATGGTAAAGTTGCTATAAGATGATATGAAGCACAGTAAGTAAAAAGCAATGGTTTTTGTCTAGGAGCAACAATGCCCACTCACTAACAAAAATGGAGACAATCTGATCATATTCAGAAAAATTATGCTCACAGTAAAGAATCTATATAGGAGACACTTAAGAAAATATTTAGGTTAGGGCTGTTACTTCCTCATGAGAAATGAGTACAAAAGTACATTTTTAAAAAGAGGGAAAGCACTATATAGTCAGGAAATTCAATATGAGGTAAACCAATGAACTGGTATTTGAGGTCATTATATGTATTTAAGAATAGCAAGATGGATTCTATAATCAGCAATGCTTATTTGTAGGTGGATACTCAAGAACCTCAAAGGTTGTTTTGTAAATCCAATAAAGAATTTTTAGAAAAAAAGCACAATAAGAATATTTGATTATCTGGCTTTAAGTGCAAAATCCACTAATGTAGTGCCCTCAGGCATTACACACAGAATTTGATGTCAAAACAAAACAAAACTTTATTCCACTTCTGAAGGTTAGGAAAATGTTATAAAATAGCCATCAATGTTCTATTTGTGCAAAGAAAATGCTGATTGCACTTTTCTGAATCACAGTGAAACAAGTCACATTTTATTGCTTTTGGCTAAAGAACAATGCTGAGCTTATAGTCTGGTGTATAAGCGAGGTAATGTTTAAAGTAAGTTATATAAGCAAAGTGCAACCAATGTGAGCTGGAGTATAAAAATAAGCAAAATGTCAGGATTGGTTTTGTAAAAAGGAGATATGAGTCCAATATAGCACCATGTCCTTTTAGCTACAGTGTCTAAAATAAGCTGTCCTTTAATTTTAGACAACAGAGTGAGGAAAGAGACTAAAAGCTACATGACAATAACTATAGGACCAAGTCTAATTACTCCAGAATGAATGTTAACCAAATTAACCACAGAAGGGACCAAGTTTGTTTTTTATGTGTAGGGCAAAATATTATGTGACCAGGTAGAACCAGTTTTTAATGAACTGAGTTAGGCAAGGTTTTAACAAAGAATAATATAACAACACCTTTACTTAGCAATAATGGCTGTGCAAACACCCAAAGCATAAACATTTTCCATAAAGTATCAATTGGTTGATATATAGGAGCCCAAAGATTTGCTCATAACCACAAAATTTATCTTTATTTTCCTGAGTAAAATACTGGAACTTCATAAAAGAAATGAACTGAGAGTGGACATCCATATGAATCTATCAGAAATGACAGGACAGGCCTTTGATCAGTGTGTACTGGTAATAATGCCAAAAAAAGAGGGAAATCTATCAATATGCCTTCCATAAATTTCTAGAAAGTATTCTTTAAGTCAGTAATATAGATGGTCAAGCAGACAAAAACAAGTGAGTATTTTTGAGGGATACAAAATTTGATCACATAAATCCCCAAAGAATCTCCATTTGGATTAGACTTTTGCTTCCACCCATACCTGCCATCTTGGGTACCATTCCACACCCGTCCCTTCTGCTTTGGGAACGCAAGTAGGTAACCTATGACTCAGCGTTTTCTAAAATATAAAAATCCCTTTCTTGCTTCTACCTGCCCATCTCTGAGCTGCATCATTTCATTCATGGACCATAAGCATGTAACACTGATGAGCAGAATACAAATTGGCTTCTACAATAGTATCAAGACAATATTCTCTGCTGCCTTAGAAGTCCAACATCCATCTGCACTCCTTCTGGCACCCAGACCAGCATTTTCCTCTCACTTGATCTACTCCCAGCCTAAGATCTTGGAAGCACATTAACTAGGCTAAGCCATTCATAATATTTCATCCCTGTAATTACCGTGATTGGTTTGCGGATAGACGCATGGTCCAAACCAGAACAATTAGGCCCAGTGAGATCTAATTTGGCTTATTTTATTAGAAAGGAAACAAACCTTTTCCTGCTCCTCTTACATGTGAACAAGAGAGGATTTAAAGGGTGGACCTGCTAATGACACATGGGTCCTGAGAATGAGCCACCATGTAGGCACCTCATTCAGATCCAATTTGTGTGTTTCTGAACTAAGAAAACAGGCCCATAATATACCGTGGGACTTGCTTTCTCCCACTCAATATTGTATTTATAAAATTCCTCTACATCATTTTGCTAACTATGTAGTTCATATGTTTGCACTGACGGATAGTGTTTTATTGGATAATCTGTAGTATATTTACAGTTATGCACTGTGTAATGCCATTTTGGTCAAGATGAACTACATATATAATTATATTGCCTAGTAACATCACAGCCATCTTTTTTTGTGCAAATACTATGATGTTACCTTGATGATAAAATTGCCTATGTCTCAGATAGAATCCCCATCATTACATGATACGTGGCTGAATATGCTCTACTATTTGGACCTTTAGATTGTTTTCAGATTTTTCCCTATCATAATCAATGTCACGCGTACCCCCTGTGTTCATATGCAGGAGATTCTACATTGTATTTACCTGAAGTAACTTTGGGGTTTTTCATCATACACACACATTGAACTTCACTGGTAACATCAAGTTTTTTCAAGAGTAATTATACCAATTTATACTCCACCCAGAATATATGAAAGCACTTCCCTTCTACATTATGGCCAACACTTGATACTATAAAATTTTAATTATAGCTCTTCTTTGAGGTGTGGATGGTATCACTGTGGTTTAAATTTGCATTTTCCTTATTGCTAATGAGGTTGGGCATATTTTTACATGCTATTGGGTGTTATGGGCCACTCATGTTTCTGTCCCTATGAGAAACTTGTTTGTGTATTTTTCCCATTGTTATGGTTTGGATACGAGGTATCCCCCAAAAGCTCATGGTAGGCAATGCAGGAATTCTCAGAGGTAAAATGATTAATTATGAGACTGTAACCTATTCAGTAGACTAATCTATTTGATGGGTTGATAATCTGAATGGACCACTGGGTAGTAACTACAGGCAGGTGGGGCATGGCTGGAAGAAGTAGGTCACTAGAGGTGTGCCCTTAGAATATATCTGTCCCTGGCTCTTCCTGTTCTCTCTCTTTCCCTCCCGTGCCCACTCCACCCCTCCCCTTGCCCCTGCTTCTGGGCTACCCCAAGCTGAAGAGCTTTCCTGTACCACATGCTTTGCCACGATATGCTGTCTCACCTCGGGCCCAAAGCAATGGAGTAGGCAAACCATGCACTGAACCTCTGTAAGTGTGAGCCCTAAATAAACTTTTCCTCCTCTAAGTTGTGTTTGTCAGGTATTTTGGTCACCGAGACAAAAAGCTGACTAGCACCCATTTTTCTCAAGTCTCTCTTAAGAATTATTGGAGTGATTTACACGTTCTTCGATATATAAATCCATATGTCTGTTATGGGTTATGATTCATCTTCACTCTGACTTGACAGATAAGAGCCCTTCAATGTGATGCAATGTCTCTTCATGGCTCAGTGACTTTTGTGTCTATTTTAAGAATTTCTTTCCTATCCTAAGGACACAAAGATACTCATCTATATTTCCTTTATAAGCTTTATAATTGTTTCACATTTAGGTCCTTAATCCATTTGAAATTGATTATTATATACGGTGTGAGGCAGGGACACATTTTTGTTTTTATTCCAGAAGGATAACCAATTACCCCAGCATTGTTTATCAATTTATCCTTTCCATTGATTTGCAACTCATCTCTGTCATATATTAGATTTCTATATAAATTTGGACCTATTTCAAGACTTCTGTCAAATTGCTTTATCCCTATTGCCAAAATTATACTGCCTCAATTACTATTGCTTTATATATAAATCACCTTTGCTAAATCATTGTTTCTTCTTCAGGATTTGTTGTTGTTGTTGTTTATGGATATTTGCTCTTCTGGATAAATTATAGAATCATCCTAAGTTCCACCAAAAACATGTTGGATTTATTGGGATTTCACTGGACCCATATTTAGAAGAATTGACATCTTTGTAACAATGAGATTATCCATGAATAGGTTATTTCCCCCTTGATATGTATTTAGACCATTAAAAATATCTTTCAAGCTGGGCACAGTGGTGCAAGCCTGTAATTCTAGCACTTTGGGAGGCTGAGACAGGAGAATTGTGAGTTCAAAGCCAGCCTCAGCAAGGGCGAGGCACTAAGCAACTCAGTGAGACTCTGTCTCTACATAAAACACAAAATAGGGCTGAGGATGTGGCTCAGTGGTCGGGTGCCCCTGAGTTCAATCTCCAGTATCCCCCCCCCCCAAATATATATATATATATATATCTTTCGATAAAATTAATGTTATCTCATTGTCTACATTAAAGAATCACAGATCTCTCACTAAATGTTACTTCTAGAGACTATTTTTGTTGTTACTGGAAAAGGCATCTTGTTAAAAGGTATCTTGCTTTTTCTACAAAGGCTGTTGTTAATCTAAAAAATGGAAATAAGCAGAAAAGTTACAGAAAGAAGAAGAGTACAAAGAATACTCTCTTCTCCTAGCTCTTTCTTGTAAAAAGTTTATTGATTTGTACTGGCTCCTTTTTAGAACCAAGCCCCAGTTCTGGGAGGCTATGTGAATATATAATTGCTCAGGTATAAGCACAAAACCAGCAGCTACAGAACTTGCAGTAGCAACTGGTCAGTGAAAGTGGGAAGGGAGTGCAGCAATAAAATCACCAAATATTTTATTATAAGAATGTCAGGCCATCACTTGAGATTTGTTCACACAGGTGATTTTTTAAATATCTTAGAACTGGTTATTTATCCATTCAACAAATATTTAGGATCTATTATGTTGAAACACACATTTCTGTTCTCATAGAGATCTCCAGAGACATGCTCTAGAGCTTTTCTTGCAAACTCAAGTCAATTTCAGTTTCTACTTTGATATCTCTGATTGGCTATCTCTTCTTTAGAATGAAACCTAGAAGATCTCAACTACTTTAACACACACACACATACACACACACACTTAGAACTTGAAAAAGGAGACTATGGAAAGGGGGAATCTTTCAATAGATAATATTTCTTAGTTCCCTAAGTACATCTACTAGTTTCATCCATAATTTGATTTAATTATGTGCTGAATGCCTTCTTGTGTCTGGCACTCTGCCAGGGACAGATTACCAAGTGAACAAGGCCTGGTGCCTCCAAGGAATACATCTCACATTATACCATTCATGTGTTCTTGAGAAAACTACATACATCCAGCGGTTTGTAATATTCACGATTATCTTCAGTGGCACGCTGACAGCTGAATTAGGAATAATTTGTCAAAATAAAAGTTCTACCCACTCAATCCAGATGTTGTATAGGTTTGCATGTCCCATCAAACCTCAGTATCCTACATAGAAATAGAATTTATGAAATGAGTTGAGATTTTAAGACAAGTTCAGTGTCTAGTTTGTATCCATTTCTGGATTCCACAGGATCACATACCATACCAGGTAGGACTAATTAAAGTTCTCCACGGATGGGTTATGCTAAGACTGAATGCTTCTCAAATCTCAGCTAGATTTTATGGCAAGTTGGCTGTGAGCTTTTATAAAAAGAGACCAAAAGCAGACAGATGAGAACTCTGTTCACTAGATTTTGATGGTTTGAACCTTACATTTTGCCATTTCCTATTTATTTTATATGTATTTTTTGGTACTGGAGATTGAACCTGGGATGCTCTACCACTGAGTTACATCCCCAGTACTTTTTCATTTTGAGACAGGATCTCACTGAGCTACAGAGGCTAGCCTTAAACTTGCAAATCTGCCTTAGACTCCCCAGTATGGGATTATAGGAGTACACCACCATGCCTGGCTTTCCTATTTAGTTTTTTAAAGAAACTAATAGGTGGTATAATTATTTGACAAAGGATTATTACTTCTAATACTTATTATTGGGAGTTCCAATGAGTGACCCTAACTCAAATTCCTTGTATGTCCCTCTCTTTTTCATATTTACATTTTTTTTTTTTTAAAAAGTCTTCTTAGATGGAACTGGAGAGTCCACCACCATCTTCCTTTATTCTTCAATGCTGGAGGTAACAGTGGGCACAATGTGCAGTACAGAATGCTTCACAAAATGACTTTCACTTACAGGTGCTTTTGTAGCACCAGGATTACATAGTGAGCCTCAGACTCAGACATCAGGTTCTGGAAGGAATACGTGTCAGTGAACAGACCAGACAGGCACTAAATTACAGGTGGTTTAAAGCAACTATCAGCACTTTCCCAACTTCACTTTACTATTACTCTGGCAGCCTGTGTGGCTCAGAAAATGCACTCCAACATTTCAGCACCAATGGTTTACCTGTGTAGGTGCTAAGGGTCAAGTCACAAAAGAGACGCACACAGTCCTTACCCACGTGGAACCTCTGGCCAAGGTCAGCCATTGCAGATATAGCTAGAGACAGTGCCAGGGGCAACTGCAGCCACGTGGCATGCACTTGCAAGCATAATAACAATACAACTCTAATATTAAAATCTGGAACTAGTGGAGGAATATGATGGGCAAGACAGGACTTTCTGAAGATCAAGTACAGACATTAAGTAAGGAGAAAGAATCTGTGCCTATATTCTACACATAATAAAATGGAGGAAGTCACAGAAACCAGTGAAGTTGTCTCAGAAATATTTCATAAGTACTACCTTTTATAAATTAAAGAGCTTCTTTCAATCCAGATCAATAATTTCAAGCAGTTTAGAATGTGTTGACCAACAGTGAAAAAGAATAATGTTAATGAACATAGGTAAATACCTTTAAAATGAATTCAGCTGGCTATGATTTTAAAAGTTATCTCCTAAGTAAAATAGATTTGGTAAGAGAAGCAGAAGAGATTCGGTTTCTTATGCTGGTTACTCAATAAACTAATGTTTTGGGGAAAAGCTTTACATACCCAAATTTGTATTTGCTTACTTATTCAATGGTAAAGAACAGAATTTTTTTTTAAACAAGGCTTCTTTAGAAACACTACTTTTATTCAGGCAACATATGGAAAAACCTATTCCATCATTTGCAAATGTTATATTTGGAAAGGTAATTTCCTTTCAATGAGGTCTTTTTTTTTTTTTTAACCTTTCCACATCAGTCAAGAAAAATAGGCTTTGACATACCAGGTTTCTTTTAAAGTGCATAAAGTGTACTAATAAATATATCACAGAGTTTTTATTTAACATTCATCCTGAGGGTATTTCAATGAACTTTTAGGTTCAGGGGGAAAATAGGAAACCTAAATACGTAGGGCTGGCTTCCCATGAAACATTTTACAGTGACTACCAGTGATTTATTCTTCTACAAGTTTCTCGGCATTTCTACAACCAGTACTTCCTGGAAATCTCTGGTTTTGTGACTGGGGACTGTTTTTACTTCCCGAAAGGGGAAATGTTAAAAGTGAATAATGTAGCCCATGAGAAAAGGAAGGTGAGAACTGACAGACGCAAAGAAACCCTGTCATTTTCAATCCATACTTGAGCCAACGATTTTTACTTTCATAAAACTTTCCATTAGCATGTCTAGCGTGTGCTTATACCGTTATTTTGCAGATCTTAGGAAGGTTCAAAACTTCATGTGATTACCGTCTCAGGGAGCCTGAACTTCACAGTTCATCCTTCCTGCAGAATGTTTTCAGTTTTTTCCACAGCAAACCCTTGGAAGTTTCTTCCATCTGCCTTGCTGGTTTAGACTGTATTAAATGTGGTTGACTGACTTTAGAGTACATTTTACTTAAAAAGTCTCTATGGGATTTCTAACTCCATAAGCAGAGTAAGAGTTTTTCAGATTGTTTATGGGCATGTTTAGCCCAGATACTTGAGCATATATGAAAGCCTGGGCACTGGTTCATTTGATATGAAAGTTAAGCCCAGATAAATAGGCAGAACTCTCCTTGGGCCCAAAGAACACACTGCCTCAAATTTCATTATGAAGTGGAAGAATAGTATCTACCATCATCAAATGAGTTAGAATTGCGTGGTTTTTTTTTTAAATCTAAATCCTCAGCAACTCCAGGTATGTGATTAGCATCTGTTTCCTCATCAGTCCACATTAGCACCTATTTTGTTGTGTGCCACAGCATGCCCAATGCCCAGCACATGGTAGTTGCTAATGAATAATCATTAAATGAATGTTATACTTAGATATGTGGTATCCCCCCAAAATCTCCTGGGTGAGACAATGCAGTAAGGTTTAGAGGTGAAATGATTGAGTTATGAGAGCCTTAACACAATCAGTGAATTAATCTCCTGATAGAGATTCACGGAGTGGTAACTGAAGACAGGTAAGGTGTAGCTGGAGGAGGTGGGTCATTGGGAGTGTGTCTTGAGGGTATATATTTTGTATCTGGCAAGTGCAGTCTCTCTCTCTGCTTTCTGATCATCATGTGAGCTGCTTTTCTCCACCATACTCTTCTACCATGATGTTCTGCTTCATCTCAGGCCCCAAGGAATGGAGTAGGCCATCTATGGACTGAGGCCTCTGAAAACGTGAGCCCCAAAATAAACTTTTCCTCCTCAAAATTTGTTTTTTGTCAGGTGTTTTGGTCACAGCAGTGAAAAAGCTAATTAAAACAATGAATAACTGAGTGAAATGTGCTCATGGGATTTAGGGGCATGAGGTCATTGTTAACTTCTGTGAAAGCAGTTTTGTGAAATTGTGAGGGCTGAAGTAGAAATGTTTCAGGGTGAGAAATGAAGCACTGGGTATCATAAACAACATCTGAAGGAAGGAAGCTAGAAAGAGCTATAAAGGAACAGGTATTCTAAGGGGGTTTAATTGGGAGAGTCCTGATAATAGGGAAGTACTGGCAAATGAGGAATGATCAAAAGTATTCCCCAAAAGACAGCAGGGACCAGGACCCAGGACAGGTGGGGACATCTGCTATTATAAGACTGTGGTTTTTAACAGATTTGATGGTGGGACATGGCCCTGTAAGCTCTTGAGTGACTTCTGTTTTCTCTAGGAGTAAAAGCCTAGATAATCAATGTGATGGGCAAGAATGTGGACTTGGAAAGAGAAGATTAAAATTAAGTCATTTTGAGAAATTGGCCATGAATAGAAAAAAATAGTTAAGTCTCGTCAATATCACCTTCTGTGTCATCACCCAGCAGGTGGCAGGTCTATAGGTGGGATGCTGGCCAGAGTGTGGTCAGGAGAGAGTAGGCAGGCCCAGATGGGCAGCTTCATAGGAAGAGCTTTGGCTTTGGAATCTGAAGACCTGGGCCCAACCCCAGCCTGCTGTAGATGAGCTGTCTGACCTGAAGGGGTCACCTCTCTTCCTCAGGCTGAGGTTTTGTCACTTATACAAGTGCCCAAGAACCTCCAAGGTTCCTTCTAGCTCTAAAAGGGCTATGTCTTTATAAAATAACCAGTAAGCTAGTCTAATGGCAGCACAATTGCTACAGAAGAAAAATACAGAACTGGACAAGAGCCTCCTTCACTGGTTCGGCCCATGGCTCCATCACTATCTGATGGGGATCACATGATCACTGCCCTCTGGTCTGCCTCTGACTCTGCTCTTATCCAGCCGTCTACATGGCAAGCGTGATCTGAAGACTTCCTCGCTTCAACCTTTCAAAAGGTCCCTGAACACTACACAGATGAACCCAGCCTACCCTGCCCAGCCCCAGAAGCCTGGTCACTGGTTCCTGCTCCTTCCCTAATACACTATTTGCAAAATTAATTTTCTTTAAAAAAAAGTAGAGAAAGATAAGATTTTCTCTATTAAGGCATGAATTAAATAAAAGTTATGCAAATACTCTAGTAACATCTGTATTGTCATTTGCTATTTTAAGACAATCCAATTTTAAAAACATCATACTCCGAAATTCAGGCCATGTTCTCAGCAGTAATAGTGAGGATTTTGTGGTTGAGTTAAAATATACTTAAATGAATGCCTTTAAAGGTGAGTACAATATAAGTTAAAGCCTTTTCAAAAGAAATTGGCTTTCCATGGAAGCAAAGAAAGTGTATAAATAACATTCCTCATTCATTAAAAGAATGGTATTCAGTGATGTTTACACATGTGGTTCTCACTCTTTAAACTTAAGTCTAAATATGTTTTAAAAGCTATAAGTAAAGTAGTAGTTTACTAAAGCCAAACCACAAAGACATTTTAGGAATGCATCCAGGTTATACAATTCTATTTCCTGCTATGTAAAGAGAATTTTAATAGCTTCTATTTTGGTCATCTACTAACCAATTTTTATTTAGAAAAACTTTAGGACATAAAATCATTTCAGAAATTAAGTTTCAATCCAATAAACTTCTGGGTAAGAAGCAGAAGTGTGAGTTCCCAGTCACTGACTAGCCTTTCCTGCACAAGGAAGCTGCTACCTGGTCAATGGAGTTCCTCGTCCTCTCTCTCCTGTGCCTGGGCATGTTCTTGTCCTCTTGGTACCTTTATTTGCCTACATTCTCTAGCAAGAGAGAGAAAGAGGCAGTGACAAGAAAGGATCAGCGGAGGGTCAACGAGTGTTCAGAGACAGGGCAGAGTGCTCCCAGACCAGGGAGGTGTTCTAGAACCTTCTGTGGAAGTGAAGTGGAAGAAGAGCAATCAGAATAGCTTTGGGGGAAGACTTGGGAGATGGAAGGAAAAGTTAAAAAACAGTGGGTGAACATAAGAAGGCCAAAGACCTAAACTGTTCCAAGGAACCATGAGACAGTTATCCAAGCAAGAGCTGGATTTTGGTGGAAAACAAATACATCCTAAAAATTAAAAGATTAAATAATTTTGATGCTGGAAAATAAAAATTCTAAAGTAACCAAGAAGATTACCTATGGAAAACTACCTCTTTAAGAGCCAGAAAAATATCCACAGATATTCACATTCCTTTCCTGGAAAGAACATAAATGAGAAAGTTCTCAGATTATTAAACAAGTATCTAAACAGAAAACTCAATGGACTTAAATAATAGAATTTACACGGCTAAAGACTCATCCAAAATTTAAGCTCCAAAAATGTCCAGAACAGATGACAAAAACCAAAGAGAAGGAAAATAGGTGAGACCAGGAGAATAGATGCCAGGAGGTCCAAAACCCATCTCCCAGAGTTCTAGGGAAAAGTACATTAATCTTAGTGGGGAGAAAATACCCTGAGTTAAAGAAGACTCCAGATCATAAAAGCTAAAAAATGGATTAGTGAAAACAGATCATAGTGAAATATCAGAATTAAGGATAGAGCTAAAATTCCTAACCACAAAAAGGTGGACACACACACAATTAAAAAGTTGTGAGAATTGCCCTAACTTCAGACTAAAAGGCTATAATTTGTAGGTATTAGAGGCGAAATACCTTCAAAGGTTGAGGAAGAATAATTTTGAATCTAGACTGAAATTATCAATCAAGGTCAAGGGTAAAATCAGACATTTCAAACATGTGGTAAGAGAGCTTACCACTCATGCACATCATAGATCAAAAGTTACTCAAAGAGAATAAGAGAAAACATGGAATACAAAACAAAACACAGACAGCAGGAGCCAAATACAACAAAAGCGAAAGGACAGTGTCTCTCTAAAGACACCTGTTGGGAAAATCTCCAAGTAACAATTCAGTGGTCCAGACTAGGCCATTCTTCTCTAAGAATCTCATGATGTCACTCGGCTCCACAGTTAATATTTGCATACTGGCTTTCCATTTTTTAGAAACACAACCCAGAGACAAAACAAGATATTCATGGTTATGCATAAGGATAAAAATTATAAATATATTAAACTATGACACTATAAAAATCACAGTCTAACCAATCGGGAGGTCACAGGTTAGGGTAACCATCCTGGGACCAGGGGGTTTCCAGACCTGGGACTTTCAGTGCTAAAACTGGGAAAGTCCTGTGTAAACCAGGACTAGTTTATCACCTTGGTCACAGGGAAGAAGAGATGAATAAAGAATGTTAATATCTTCATTTTTCAGACCAGGGGCTCAATAGATGCTTTAGTAAAGAATTAAGATGGTGATAACCAACGCTAATGTAGCAATTGTTGGTAATGACTGTACTTGAAGAATGACGTTTTTGTACTTGATTTCACCCCCTTTCCAAAGTCTTTCTATTTTAAAAACAATGTATCCATTTAGAATAGTCAATCAACTCTTATTCACCAGGCATCTAACTTCCAACAAAGAGAATATTTCAGAATCAAAACAACCTAGAACTCCAAACATGTGCAGCGAACTGAAAATGATTAAACCAGGGATTTAAAAAAAAAAAATCGAAACCCTGATTTGAAAGCAAGTTTATAAACAAAACCAAGTACAGGAAGATCTGTTCCCTGGTGCAGGGGGCAGTATTTGTACTCTGGTGAGGAATGGATGATCACAGGAGAGGACAAGAGGAATACTGTGCTGGTGGACCAAAACATGGCCCCAGCTGAGCCACATCAATCACAGAAACAGGCCATCGACATTGTACACTGTCACCACAGCTACTGCTGGAAACACCAGAGTTCATCCATGTGGAAGCTACTCAAAAGCTACTCCATCCCTCCCCTTAAGTGTGACTGTTTATGAGCATTAGGTATGTATTACACCAGCTTAAAAAAAAAAGCCAGAGACCACATACACAGATCACATTTGCCTATTTTATGCTGAAATTGTTAGTCATATAAAAAATTCAAAACAAGGGGTCTTTTCATGAACATTCACACTTTGAAGTTTGTCTAATGGCCCTGAAGAGGGATTCATATCTATAGAAAACTCTCCTGCATGTCTTTAAGGAGAACTAAGATCTTAGGTATGCTGACCCCACAATTATTTGCACAGGAAGTCATTAACTTATCTACACATGTTAACTCAACCGTAAAGATAACAATTGTTTCATGCCCTTCAACTTAAGAATGCCTTCTGTTAATACCCCAAAGATACGGTATGTATTTTAACTCCAAAATAGAAAACACCTATAGTCCTTGCCTTTTGTAAGTTACTACAGGGCATATAATCAAGATCCATTATAAATACCCCACAGTGCATGAACCCGGAGGCTGTATACATTTAGCAACCTATGGCATCCCTGCCATATCACAGCACATCTATCAGGTTTCCTTGTTTTAAGGTACACTTAACATTTTAAAAGCATACCTGAAATCAGGATGTAGCTTATAATTAACATGAACATTTAACATGGTTGAGTGTACTTATGCTCCTTATAAAGCTGTTAAGTCAATTATGTACCTTAAAAACCTAGCATCTAACAACTGAGAAAATAAGAAAAAAAATTACACACACAAACACAAAATGCATATGAAGAATAGCATTCTAAAAATTTACTAGCAAATTTTTAAAAAGACATATTCCAGATAAATTGAGATGTTAGTTGTATACATAGAAACACTAAAAAGGACAAAATGAGATCAAAGGAGACACTTGTTTCCTAACTGTGAACTACAAAGTACACATAGTAGATCCACAAATTCCAAAACAAGAAACAATAGAACTATGACTCCTCTAATATGTCCATCCAGGGTTTTGATGTTTTTTAATTATAGGACTACCAAGTTCTCATTCAGTTATTTCAGGGCATTAAAGCACTTCATTGGCATGCATGAAGAACAAAATCTGCAGCACACAACTACAAAAAAAGAAAATTAAAAAAGCAAGTAGTGAGAGCTGCACTTTACTTGCTCTTCAGGAAACTAATTGGAATGTACTGGAGTAAACTTAATGAAATAATGCAAAACATTTGTGTGAAATTCAAAGCATTCTGTTTTAAGCCCTTTAAGGGCAGGAGCCACAGCCGCCCTCATTTTCACTGCCTCTGGTTCCCAGTGACAGCTCTATTGAATATTCACCTCCAATGGGTTGGAGAACTAATTATTTTTCTAGGGGGAGAGTCCTTCGACTGCTTTAAAACTCGGATTGCTTGAAGTTTCTGCATTCCCGCACAAAATGTGATGACTTGCGTTGGAAGGATGACATCCTGCGAATTCTTACCCACCCTGCTCTGAAAGCAGTTACAAACCAAAGCCTGTGATGCTCAGGCGAAGACCCTGGTGTTTGTAATAATCCCAACGCATGGAAATGATGATGTACCTCCAAGTATTCACTGCATTCTCTACAAAATCAAGATTTATTGTTCAATGGTTTCATTACTTCATTGTTTTAATGGGTTTTCTCCCAGAAATAGGCTTAGAGTCCAGGATGGAAAGTTAAATTTTTCCATATGTTTGAATTTAAACCATTTGATCTAATGATGGGGAAACAGATTTATTTTTTCAGTTACAATATTCTAAATGCTTATTTTTATTCGCTTTATTACTTAAGAAAAACTTTATCCTAATGCTAAGTTTTTACCTTAATGCATTTTTATTTCTTTTTTCCATATTTTTAAAATTTGTGCATAATAGTGGTACATAATAGTGGGGTTTGTTGTTACATATTCACACAAGCACACAATATAACAATAAAATTTGGCCAATATCATTCTGCCTTTATACATTTTTCAAGTTAGTCTTGATTCAATTACAGAAATCAAAACACTTAAGTCAATAACTTGTTGAGGTCATACTATGTAACTTTTGAACTTCCCCCACTTTTTCTCTCCAATTACCATTCTAAATTTGACCAACTCTACCAAGCTCTCCTAGGCCACCCTAAATCACACATTTTTACCATACAGATTGAGCATCCTCAATCCAAAAATCCAAAATCCAAAACACTTTGAGTGCTGACTATACCACAGTGAAAAATTCCACACCTGACCTCATGTGATAGGTCAGTAAAAATACAGGCACACAGGGAGGGAGAATAGGAATAGGAAAGACAGTAGAATGAACTGGACATTACTATGCTATGTGCATATATGATTACATCACCAATGGAATCTACCTCATGTACAACCAGAAGAATGAGAAGTTATACTCCATATATGTATAATATGTCAAAATACATTCTACTGTCATGTATAACTAATTAGAACAAATAAAAAATAAAAGAGCTAAAATTCTTTAGCTTTCCCCCCTCAAAAAATATAGGCATACTAAAAATACTGTATAACCTTACGTTCAGGCTGTGTGCATAAGGTGTATATGAAATATAAACGGATTTTGTGTTTAGACTTGGATCCCATCCCCAAGATATCCTATTATGTGTATGCAAACATTACAAACAAAATTCCCAATCCAAAACATTTTTGGTCCCTGGCATTTTGGATAGGGAGCACCTGACCTATGCTACAAAACTATTCTCACGTTTACTATTTGCTACCACCCGGGTGGCCACCTGATCACACACTTTCATTTTAAAAGGCATGGAAGTCAGATGGCTTTTTCTCCTAAACCAACCCATAAATCAGTGTGACCATCATGCAGTCTCTCACATGCCTCCTAGCTACTCCCGCTGCTCAGCTGACAAATGGTGCCCCACACTGTGGCTGGCAACAGTAGGTCTTCACATGCCTGGGAATGGGTGAGGACATGTACCAATTCATGGGCATTCAGCAGAGTCCAAGGGAGAAACTGATGGTGCCACTTTCCCAGCCCTGCCACCTCCATCCCTCTCACTCTGGCCTCCTCACCTACTGGACCAGCTCCTGTACAGCTCCTCCCTTAACCACTCTCTCAACGTCCTCATCTCCCTACCATACTTTGTAACTGTGCAGGAAAAACCCAATATTGGATGATTTGCTGTTTTTCTATTTTAACTTACATATCTTAGAGCTGAAAATTGAAGAATAACTACATATGCTGAATGATAAATTCATGGTCACCCACCCCAGATGGCTCTCAAAACTCATCAGTCCTTAACTATTATTTCTGCTGCTATTGTTAACTGAATAGCCTTTATCCTCCGTCAACAACTTCTATAATTTGTCTCTGCAAGACGTCTGTCTTCCACTCCATCTTTCAAACCTTCTAAGTCCCCACATTCTCAGAAGGTGGCGCACCCTCTGATGCTGAGGAAAATAGGGCCTCAGGAGCAAACTCAACTTCCTGAGCCTTCCACTTCTATAACCTCTGGCTGCCCTCTTCCTTTTCTTTTTCCTTTCCCTTTCCCCTTTTCTAAGAAAGGAGACTGACCTTGAATTCTTGGGCTCAAGTAATCCTCCCACCCCAGGCTCCCAGGTAGTTGGGATGACAAGCACCCCCATGCCCAGCTTCCCTTTCTTTATTATCTTCCTCTAGTCACAGGGGAGAGGTGCATCAGGACTGAGAAGGGACCATTTCATCCACAGTCATTCTTTCCCATACACCCTACCTCTCCCTCTCCATCTTTCTGTGGGCTATGCATATAATGGCATCTGGATGATCCTAAAAAGCCCCTTTAGGGCCTGTTCTCACCCTCTCCTTTCACTGTCAATATCTTCCTCAGACCCCTTTGCTTGGGGTCCTCTATTTCCTCATCTCCCACTGACTACAGTCAGGCCTCACCCTCCTGTACCACCACTGAATGCCTAAGGCTTGAGTCTTCCCAGGCTCCCACCTTCAATTTACAGCTTGAACCAGTCTTCAAACCTGGTCTCCAGGTGCCTGGAGAGCAGCTCCAGGGCAATTTCTTGGCTGGTTATCCCCCTGGGAAAAGCCAGCATCTACCTGATCCCTGCCAGCATCACCTGCGACTCCAGGAGCCTACGACTCCAGGAAGCCTCACTGAGCTGTCTGCTGGGCTCCTTCCGGCCCCTCAGCAACTGTTCTGCTTCCATCTCTAGTGAGTCTTGCTGAACTTGACCTTCCCATGTTTTCCTGGCCTCCTCCTTCACCTAGCCGACTCTCACCCAAAATCAGTGGTTTTCTTCAAGATGGCATTCCTGAGCAGGGCACTTGCAGACATCCCGTTGCCTATATCTTCCATTAGTTGAGACCTCCTCCAAGGCAGAAGCCATGTCTCATCACTGACACCCCAGACCTAGCGCTAAATAGTCAAAAGTGCTAAACTGAATTATGGGACAGCAAATCAGTTATTTGGCTGCTCCCAGATATAAAGTCTGTTTTTAACTTAGTAAAAATAAATAGAGCTTTTAAAAAGAGCATTGTATAGGTATTTTCACAGAATAGCTTAAAAGCCTAAATGTCATTAGCAAAACACCAGCTAAGTTAAAAAAGGGAAATTCAAGTGAACCCATATTAGAAATATATGCCAAATGTAGTCTTTGATATGCCCTTACCTGCTAGTTTCCCCAGAAACTTTTTGTTAAATAAAAGCAGTGATTAGTGATATGTTCAATTCCTTGGCCAAAGGTCTTATATTCTTTAAATCATAACCTAAAGGTGAATTTTTCCCTAACAATTTCTCTCTCCTTGATTTTTAGTCACTAGGATTCCTACCATCAATAAGAAATTTGAAAAATGATTCTCTCATCTCTCTTTATACAGTTTCTTGAAGTTGTAATCAAAAAGCACACAAACTACCTCAGGTATCATGACTGATGAAACACTTGAAGTTAACTCACTACAGATTTTGTGCTCTAAGAAATGCCCATATGGTCACAGTATATTGACTGCAAAAGAAAGCTTTAGACCAATATGTGTAGGATAATAGGATCTCACTTTGGTGGTGGTTGGGGAGACATACTTGTAGGAAAACATATGGAAAGATATAAAAGCAAAATGTCACAAGTATTGCCTCTGGCTGGGGTAATTAGCTGATGTGACTTCTCCCTCTTGTATTTTCTGGGTTCACTTGCAAAATCAATCATTATGTATCACTCACATACTTTAAAAAATCTGAATAAAAATAAAATGTAATAAATAAACTAAGTTTCATCTCAGGCCTCAGAACCTCTGGCTCCTTCCTTCTGTCCCAGAGCGGTCCCTGTGTCACCCTAGGTCCTGAGATCAGCATTTGAGACACTGGATCAGTGAGAGGATGGTGACTATGCTTCTGAGGACTAGATTTGCTGTAATGATAAAGAAATGGAAATTTGGGCCATTTGTATATTTGTGCCTGATAAGAATTTATAAATGCATTTTATATGTTTAATGAATACTTCATGTACACTTGATTTCTAATCGTTTGAAACTCAGTTTCTGTTGTGACCTCCTCCAGGAATTCTTCCCCATGGGCCTGCTCTGGGCTATGCCTTTTCCTATTTGCTCTCAAGCTTGAGCTGAATGGATGAGCTCACCAGGTAGAGCGAGCTATGCAAGATCCTGAGAGCATGGGCCCCCTGCCCTTCCACAAAAGGTGAGCAATGTTCTGCCTTTCCAGAAGCTATGGGGACAGAATGCCCAACAAACTGCCCTAAAAAGTGATCAGGTCCTTTTAATTAGATCGAGGTAGCCCAGGAAAGTTCATAGGAGGGCTGCAGGGTGGCTGCATCTTAAAGCTCAAGCAGGTCTCCAAGAAGGACAGTAGAGAGAACTTTTTCAAGGACACTCTTGAGAGCAAGGTCAGAGGCAAGAAGACCAAGATGAATTTTTCCTTAACAATTTCTGCCTCCCTGATTTTTAGCCACTAGGATTCCTATTATCAATAATTAGTTTGAAGAATGATTCTCTCATCATTGTGTGATTTTTGACAAAGCCACATTACACATAAGCACCTTCCCTCTCTCCCTAACCCTCCCACCTTCCCACTTGGCCTAACTCCTCTTCTGGGCTTCCCATGATTATGTCCTTCTCCCTTTCGGATGGGGGCCCCCAGGGGGAGGAAATGTCGCTCCTCTTCAGATCATCAGTGATTTCTCTTGCTGTTTAACTCAATGTTTACTTTCCACATATTTTTTTATACTTGATAATCAATCACAGATGACACCCGCCATAGTTCACATTATTTTGTAGACAGGCATTTTACATATGTCCTTTATCCTACAATGGATGCTGGAGAACAAACAGTGTTATAATTTTAATTTGGGGTCTTCCCAAAAAGCCATTCACATGGCAGTACTCAAATATGATGGACTGATTCATATCTAAAGAAGAATCTCCCTTAACACACCAGAGTGAAAAGCTACACTTCTGTAAGAAGTGTGCCGTAGCTGGGCCAGGATGGTTTTCATAGCCAAGGAGAAGACTTCAGGCCCTGCAGGATCCAGAGGGGCCTGGAATTTAAGCAGGCTGCCTCTTCTGGCCATGGCTCCTGCTTTCCTAGGATGAGTCCTGTTGGCTTAGTGATGCTCGTTGGCTTAGTGAACTCACTCACACTATCTCTGGACCTGCTGGTTTCTTGGTCTTAGTATATCTACTGTCAGATGGGGAGTCTCCTTCCTCATCTTTCTCCTTCTCTCCATTGCTAAACAGTCAGAGGTTCTCACTTATTCACTTAGTTGAACTGTATATATTTATTAAAACAAGTTTACATTGTGTTGATGACCAGCAAAAGCTCTGTGGTCACCACCAGAAGACAAGTAGAGGCAAACTATTTAAAAGACTGACCTTGCTCTGAGCCATGTGCCCCCGGCAGCTGCACTCATGGAAAAAGGATCCAGCAGGACCCTTTACTCTTCAAGTGTTCCTCCTATACACAAGCAAGCCACTCATTTGCTTTGTAATAATTACAATGGGTTTTATGAGAAAGTAATTACAAGAATAAGTAATAAAGTCTTTTTTTTTAAATTTACAATGTTACAGCCTGTGTAGACTATTTATGCAAAAGATGCCCCTTTGCAGGTCATAGTGGCACACGCCTATAATCCCAGGGGCTCAGGAGGCTGAGGCAGGAGGATTGTGAGTTCAAAGCCAGCCTCAGCAACTTAACAAGGCCCTGAGCAATTCAGTGCTTTCCAGAGAGCTGCCCCTGACCACTTGCTCTTCTCCCTCAGCAGTGCCAAGTCTGTAGTCAACCCACAGCCCTGGCACCTCCCCTGGGAGGTGGCCTCAGTCAAGCTTGCTGGGCTCTCTCTCCTCCTGGAACCCATGTGCCAACAGATTGGGCTCTGCAAGCAGAGGCCAGGTCAAAACCATGACTAAAGACTATGGTGGCCAGTATGACCTATGGCCAAAGGACTGGCAGTGACTAATAAATCAAGGTGTCTGAAGGAAATTGGGGATAAGAAGAAAATAAGTCAGGAAGGTACAGAATCGAATGGAGAGTTAGAAGACTGACAGTTTTTGAAATCTGGACGGTCAAAGGGTTCTGCACACATGCGGGACTCAATAAACACTGGCTCAACCAAGTAAGTCTAAGAGAGCAAAAATTTTGGGACCAGCTTTTTTTTTTTTTTTGGTACTAGAGATTGAACTCAGGGGCACTCAACCACTGAGCCACATCCCCAGCCCTATTTTGTGTTTTATGTAGAGACAGGGTCTCACTGAGTTGCTTTGAACTCGCGATTCTCCTGTCTCAGCCTCCCTAAGTGCTGGGATTACAGGCTTGCGCCACCATGCCTGGCTTGGGACCAGCTTTTGAGGTACATACTCACACCAACACACATGCTCCCACCTGAGATTCTAGACACACGATGAGGTGGGTAGTAGGGCCTGTGACCAGTGCCAAGCTCGGGAGCTATAGATAAATTCTTCATGTTGAGGTGGCAGAATAAAGGTGTTAGATGCCATGTATTAATGCCCTAGACTCCACTGTGGTGATATTTGGAGTAGGGCCTTTGGGAGGTCATTGGGTTTAGATGAAGTCATGAGGGTGGGGCCCCCATAATGGAATTAGTGACCTCATAAGAAAGGAAAAGACACCAGAGAATATTCTATCTTTCTGACATATGAGGACAGAGTGAGAAAACCAGCCATCTACAGCCAGGAAGAGAACCCTCACCAGAACCTAAATTTATCTTGTTTAAGCCACTAGGTCTACGGTATTTTGTTATGGCAACTCAAGCAGACAAATACAATGTCCTAATGGTAGAAACATGGTAGAAACTCAGCCCTCAGTCCCTCTCAGTTGCCCCTTCCACATTGACTTTCCAAGGATGCACTCACCTCTGACTTAAGATGGCAACCATCCACTGAGAATCCTGGACTCCACCTCAACAAATCCTCCATTTTTCCTTTCCTCCTTACAGGGGAGGGGTTTTTATCTCTTCAGTGAAGTGGATCCAAAAATATGCCATGCTGTAGAAATTCACATCCCTTCATTCCCACTAAGCCCTGAGCCTGCACCTCTCCTACAGATTCTTTCTTATCATTTCCCAAATCAGGCGTGGTGCTACTCTTTTAATGCCTGGCAGTGACTAATAAACCAGGCACTACAAACTCTTCTTGCTGGTTCTGCTTCTGTTCATTTTCAAAGGAAAACACTGACCAAGCAGTGACTCCCCCATCCACACACTGCTTATGAATTAGGTTCCCGGAGCAGAATTACCTGCTTCCTACTCCAGACACTCTACGAGAGCTGACACTGGCCTCCTCTTGCTGCAGGTTTATATCTTACTTGGTTCTGCCTTCTTTCACCTCTCTACAACATTTAACAACAATGAACTTGGCCAAGCTCTCCTCCATCTGACACTGAATTTGTTTGAGGTACCTTCCCAGGGTTCTGCTGTCTTCTCCAAGTCCTTTACTGGCTTTGATTTATTCTTTCAGTTTCTTATGGCTTAGAATGGTTTGAGCCAAGATTCTTTATTCCTTGAAGCACTGGCAATCAATGTACCCCCTCCCCCCATTCCTCTTTATGGGAAAGGGGAATTCTTATTTCTCAGTCCTGCTCTAAAGTGATTCAACTTGAAGTTTTCCACATCTATGTAAAGTTTTCCATATAAAATTTTGTTTCAACAGAAGGTTTAGGACATTAAAAGATTTGAAACCCATGATTGACTGGCGGAAGGAAAACAAGGGGTCTGAATTTAGGTCTCTGCTTTGGAATTTACTAGTGGTGAAACCCCTGTGACATCAGGCTTCTCATAACTAATTCAAGAGCATGAGAGGCCTTCTGGTCTACCTCACAGGTCTACTGGAAGATCAAAGGAGAAGCTGCACCTAAGCCTGATTGCTATGTCCCTACCGCATCAAAGCACCAGGACTCCCTTCTCTACCAGGTAGTACAGGCTCCTGCCATCCTGTTGGGGACAAGGTGTGGAGGAAGAGGCAAGAGGAGCCAAGGAGAGAGACGTGGCTGTCCCGGGCAGCGCCTGCTGTGGTCCGGGTTGTGTGGGCAGCAGCTTCAGCTCTCAACTCTCCACCCTTCCCTGCCCAGCCTGTGACATGCACCCATGTCTGACTGCCCACCACAGCACCAGAGACCCTAAGAGCAGCCTGCTATGCACCTAGCCTTCCAAGGCAGATGGTAAAAGTCTCCAAAACCAGAATCAAACTCTGGAAGACATCTTTCAATGTACTTTTTTTTAAGTTATAAAAATTATAGAAGCATAGTGTAAAAAGTCTAGAAGTTAAAGAAAACCCAAGAAGAAAATGACCCTTATAACCCAGAGACACTTGTGGCTAATTCTTTGGTAACTTCCTTCCAGTTGGGCTTGTTTGCTTGCTTATAATGGAGAATGGAGATTAAACAATGCGGTGTACTCTGACCTTTTTTTTTTTCATTGAACATTATAACACGGACATTTTTAAAAGAGAACTTCAAACTGTTGACCTTTTACTACTTGCAGCAAGAATTTTTCAGAAAATGTCAGCAATGCCACATGCTTGTTTTAAGAGCCCGAGTCTTGAAAGTTGTGGGACAATTCTGATTCTCAGCAGGCTGCAGAACAGAGCAACCCTGGTGGACAAGCTGGTGGCAGCGGCAGAGAAAGCAGGCAGCCAGCCCCTGGGGTCCCTGAAGTGGGAAAGCACAGCCAGAAGGCTGGCTTTAGAAGCCCCATTCTCTGCTTCCTGGCACTTTTCCCCTTGTGTAAACCCTGTGCCAGCCCATATCCTCCTCTTCTCTCCAACCCTATTCCACCCTCCATCCCCCTTGTTAAAGGCTTGGTTCCCAGCATGATGTGCTACCTTACCAAAGCAACAGAGCCAACTGATCATTGACTGAAACCTCTAAAACTGTGAGCCAAAAAAAACCTTTTCTCTATATAAGTTGGTTATCTCAGGTATTTGTCACAGTAATAGAAAGCTGAGACCTAACACTCCTCTTCAGGAGTCTATAATTGTGCTCTGAAGCATCTATAGGTGGAGAGTTAGCATGGGCGAGAGGTGAAGGACCTGGGGGTCCATTATGGCAGAGGAAGAGGTATTTAAAAGTACAAGCTTATAACTTAGAACTCTAAACCTCTGTACAATCATCTCAAACAGACTGGACGATGACCTGGGCCCTAGAATCCTGGAGAGGACATGGCCACAGAAGATCCAGGAACTGGACATTATGAGCTTTTGTACTTCCTGGGCATATGAGAGGTTCTTGGCCTCACACTCTTCCACAGTATTAAGCAAAATCTTTGAGAGTTTCAAAATTCTCTTCTGACCAAGAGGAATGATCAGATTTTGCCCCACCTCCACTCCACAGAAACTGCTTATCAAGGTCACCAATGACCTCATTGCAAAATGCAGTGACTCGTTTCCCTTTTCAGCTGTGATGATGCACTTTCTCCATGGGGCTTCTGGGAGAACAGACTCCTGGCTTCCTTCCTTGCTGCTACCGCTTCTCCATCTCCTGGACTGGGTCTTCTTCATGCCATCTGTAAGTGCTAGGGTGCCCTGGGATCAGCCTCCAGGTCTCTTCCCCACGCTGTCTCTCTCAGAGATCTTACCTAGCCCATGGTTGCAAACACCATTGACTTACTGACGGTTTCCAGGTATATACTTCCTCTCCAGAACTCTCTCTTGAATATTGGATTCACACATGCAAAACCTACCTGGCATTACCACTGCAAGTTGATATGCCTGTTCAAGATTCAGCATGACCTAAATCAGACCCCTGATTCTCCATCCTTGCTAATCTGCCTTTTACCTGTGTTCCCAGCCTCAGCGGGCAGTGCCAAGTGCACTCAGATAGTCAAGTTAATATCTGTGGGCTCATTCCTTATTCTTTTCTTTCCAATATGGCATATACGAGCTGTCCACCGATCCTGCTGACTCCACTCTCAGCAGATACTCATCCATGGTTTATCACTTCGGCAGCTCACACCCTGATCCAAGCCCCTATCATCTCTCATCTGGACAGCTGCCGTTGCCTCCCACCCGCTGGGCTTTCTGCCCATCCCTGTGCCTCTCATGTGGATTTGCTACACACAATGCAATTCTGCTCACATGCAAGATCATTGCACTCCTACGTTCAAAGTCCTCCAGGAACATCCAGTCACACTCACAGCAAAGTCAAGGTCCTCACCAGGACCTACTCCCTGGGTACCACTCTTCCCTGGGTCTCTCTGATAAACAAAGTAGAAACTGCTTTGAAAAAAGCACTATGAATAGTGTTGCTCAAATACAAGTGGTACCATCAATGCCATCTCCCACAGCCTCAGCCACTCGATAAGAACAGGCTGCTCAGACAGTAAGTAGCTATAGCATTCCTTTCTCACAGAGCATGAAGATTTCACTTTTATCATTAATAGGTCTTGGGAAATCTTAATTGCCTATTAGTCTCTGGTATGAATGTAACAATATATTCTCCAATGTTGACATTTTAGGCTGTTTTAATATTGTACTTTAGATTGTTTTAAAACAGTGCATAGGATCAGATGTACAAAAACGTCTATTTGTTTGGGGTATATCCTCCAACTGGAATTACTGTCAAGGGTATGAACACCATACGTAATGTCAAGTGGCTTTCAGAAGCAAACACTTCAAGCAGCAACATGATCCCGTGCCCAGTCCTTTACGTTGGACTGGCCAGAGTGCACATCACCTGGAGGTACTGAGGCATCCTGATCCTGTGCCAGTGCTGGGGAGTCCTACCTTCACATCCAGATCGGCTCCATGGCCTGTTATTCCAATGTGGCCAACGGCAGTCTAGGCTCCCCGACTAGCCTCCTTGGTTTCTTCTCTATCAGTCTCTCAACAGATCCGCTTCCCCCATCATGCATGTGCACACATGCTCACTCCTGTGTGTGCGTGTGTGTGTATGTTAGTGTATGTACTCTCCCTCCCTCTTAGTTTTAGGTTAACTTCTCCATTTCCATTGCTTCCCAGTCCTCAAGGTCTCCTATCTCAGATTGGAGATATCAGTGCCACATCCTTATTCGATACCTGGAGCACAGCTTCTCTAACATGAGCATGCCTGTGGATCACCAACGGACATTGTTATGATGCAGATTCTTTTTGTGTGGGATAACATGAAGATCCGTCCATACAACTGCTTCATCCTTCCCACCAAATGACATCATCATCCATGGTAAGTGCAGGATACTAATCAACTCCATTGAACTAAATGAACTCAAGCCTGAGTCCCTCCAGTTGAGTCAAATTCATACACAATCCAGACTAGAGGGTGTAATAGAGCAGAGCAAGGATGTGTGTGTGTGTGTGTGTGTGTGTGTGTGTTTTCCTGTTGACATACCATCCCCAAACAAATGTCCATTTTCTGAAGGTACTTTGAAAACTGATCTCAAAGGAATCTAGAGAGAAACCAGGATTAAAGTCTTATGTAAAAAAGCCGCTATTTTATGCTCTTCTTACAGCCAAGGGGCTTTCTATTGGGTCAACATCCTTTTTTGAAATTTATACCAAGAAAAATATACATGTATTAAACAGCAGGGGCAATTTACGGGAAAACAGAAAATCCCACTCAGGGAAGAATATGACCAGAAACATATTACATTTCAAACCTCTGCGAGTGGGATTGGAATGCCTAAGCCATTGCTTCACTGCTGGGTTCTACTACAGCATTCCCTCTGACAGCCACCGCAGTATTACCAAACCTTCAAAACATTCACTGTGCCTTCAATCTGCTGTCCATATGTCAGATAGGAGGGAAGTTACATTTGCAATATTTATGCTATACAAGAACAGGTTCTACTTAAAAGTCCTATTACCATGTGGTTACAAGGATCTTATTCTTTATCAGTTCTTGTAGAATAAAGGCTGCACTCCAAAAAACTCCCTGCAGGTTACCCAGACACATGTTTGGAAGTGGACACACCAGCATTTGTTCATTATTATCTATGTAATCAGGGACTTAACTTCCTCATGATCGCAGATGGCAATAAACTGCTTTGTGTTAAAGGCAGGAGGGCGATGGGCCCCTCTAAACTGTGGCAGGCATCTGCTGACGCACACAGCTATAAGCTCTCCGCCAGGCAGGGCGCACACATATCTGATTTTGCTAACCCTGTAATCCTAATAAGCAAAATCTATGAGTTGATGTCGGATTTTCCAGGTAGATAGTGAGTTTTTTGACTTCCTACCAGCAGATTAGAAAAGACTTTTTTTTAAAAAAATTAAGATACAGAAAAAACTGTGCAGTTTTCCCAGAAGGGAACCAAATATTTAAGTTTTCTTCTCAAAAATGATGTTGATGTTAATTTTAAAAAAGGACCACAGTTATTTGTAAATTGGAGTTTCGTTTCTCTTCACCCTTGAGATTTGCACCATCACAGTATATGGAAATGTTCACTTTTCTTAATGAAGAACCCATGATAACTTTATTTTTGAGCAAAGAAAATTTTTCAATCAGAACAGAGATTGTTGCAGTGTTAACAAAATTCCAAAGTGATGCTTTTGAGTCTATCATAAATACAAGTTACTTAAGATCAGATTTTGTAGCTTATAAATAGAGTCTAGGAAGAAAAATGATTAAACACTTTCCAACCCTGACTGCTGCAAAAACATCTTTCAAGACCTAAATATTTTTCATTTTTCAAATAAATATTTTGTCCAGAACTTGATGTGGTATAAACCAGCATGTCTGTTGGGGACTTGCTGGATTGTTACATCACAGTTCTGGAAGCAGGGGCTGAAGCAAACTTCCCTTGACCTGCTGCAAGAGAACTGTCACCACATCACAGTCTAGACGGTGGCTTCTTCATCTTCCTTTCTTCTCCAAGGGTTCCATTCAATAGAAAGAATAGCTGCTTTGCTACTTTCATAAGCTTTCCTTGGTTTACTGATGGTTGAGGGCAAAGATATTTAACTTCAAATAGTTTTCTACAGCTTTGACCTACATTGGGGTAAAAATATAAAACACACACCATTTCAGGGTGCAAATACAATCACTCAAATATTTGTTAGGATTTGTCCTTCAAGAAGCCTAAACAGGGGCTAGGGTGGTGGCTCAGTGGTAGAGCACTTGCCTAGCATGTGTGAGGCACTGGGTTCAATTCTCAGCACCACATATAAATAAATATCCATCAACTAATAAAATTTTTTTTTTAAAAAAGCCTAAACAAAGGTCTTGAATTATCTGTGTGCCTCTGCACCTTTTGAAAAGGAATTGGTAAGTACCTATTCACAGAGCCCTACTTATCCTAGTCCTAGCCCATAATGCTTAGCTAGTGTCATAGCTGAACCTTCAAAACAGAAAATACTGGGTAACTGGGCATGTCTGCAGCCCTGTAAGGTTAGAAGTGAGTCTTCCCACATGGTTGCTTACAGTCCTGGGAGTTGTACCCTTCTCTCAGGAGCTCCAAGCAGTGAGCAGACAGAGTGCACTTCATGGAGTCCCTAGTATCTCCCTTCACAGACAGATATGCAGATGGGTACTGGCTGCAGATCATGGGACATCAGTAGATCTTTCAAGGGTCATGTGGTCATCCTCCTTCAGAAAAGACCACACTGAAATTCAGCCAGGCCTAGCAACTCTGACCCTTTGCCTGGAGGCTTCTGAAGATAATCTCTGTACATGGTTCCTTCCTGAAAACAACTACAAACTCCCTCTTGGGCACCTTTCCTTGTCTTTCTGAATGATCAGCAGGAGTGCTTATAGATTTTAGATAGTAAATCCGACTATTGCCACTGTTTTATTCTCTTTCTCTGGGTTGTGGTGGATGAGTGGCTTTCTTGTTGTCCTTAGAAACTCTTCTGCTATTAGGGAACTTGGAAAGTAAGGTGCCTTTTTCTACCACACTTTACCCCAATGTATTTATCATACATCTCCCAAATGACATTTTCCTACAAAATCAAAATCCATTTTTACACGTAGGAAACATAACAAGAATTCTATGATATCATCTAGTGTCAGTCCATGTTCAAAGTTTACTAGTTGTCTGCCTGTCAGGGGCTGAACTGAGCCACTCCAAAATTCACTTGAAGTCCTAAATCACAGAACCTCAAAGTGTGGCTGTATAACTAGAGGTAGGTCTTCAGGAGGCTGAAATTAACATAAAGCCATTAGAGTGTTCCCTGATTCAGTATGACTGGTGTCCTGATAAGAGGGGGACATTATAGGACACAGGCATACACAGAGGGCAGACCATGTTAAGACAGAGGTAGAATATGACAGGCTACCAGCTAAGGAGAGAGGCCTCCAAAGAAAGTGACTCTGCCAATACCTTGATCTTGGACTTCTAGACTCTGCAACTGTATGAGAATAAACTTTAATTATTTAAGCCATCTGCTCTCTGGCAGTTTGTTATAGTAGCTCTAGCAAACTAGTACATTGTTCCAACATAATTCTAGAGGTTTTTGAAAAATCTATAATTCAGTCAAAGTTCATCCATTACATTCAGTTGTTATGGAATAATCACAGGCTTTTCAGACAAATTGGACATTGATAAAATAAAAATAATCTAAGTTGTCCTAAATTTAATTATGAACCAGAGGATGGGGTGGGGGTAGATAAGGAAAGTTAATCAGTTATTTCTGCAGGTGAAACTAACAAAATACTGTCCCACATTCCTGAAAGTATGTTGAAGCCTTGACTTAATCCCAGCGTGGCTGACCACCAGGGCCACCCACGCATGGACTTTCTAGATTGTTATTCCAATGCATGCAGAAGTGACAAGGGCTTCTCCTGTGACTGCCCTTCTACCCCAAGCGTATCCTGGTGCAATGTTATTATTTCATTCTCATCGATAGCCAATGTGGGTTCACTGTAAAGAACTTATGCTTCTCTTCCCCCAATTTCCATCATAAAAATTCTTTTTGTTCTAAGTCTAGAGGACATCTTCCAGCTGCCATGCAGCTCTGCTACTGGAACTTGTCCCAGGACCTGGTCCTTTTTCTGGCTAGCTTCTCCAATGGCTCAATGAACCCTTTTATTTCAGAGAAACTTCAGTCTCAAGAGTTTTGATAGCAATATCAAATATGGTGTTCTTGCAAATATGGTGCAAGGTAGCTCTGAAGTGAGTGAGTTCCTCTTTTCTGGGCTTCAATGTCCTCATCAGAGACCACAGCTAATGCTGCCTGTCACCACTTAAGTGAGGCCAGTGCTGATGACACTTGAGAGAGGAAAATAAAAGCTATGTGAAAGCATTGGTGCATAGAAATTTCTCAGCAATTGTCCCTCTCACTCCTTAATCCAAACAGAAGACCAAAAATCTGTTTGAAGCAAGGATGAAGAATTGATCACTATACCTAAATCAGAGGAATCGTGAGGGTCATGATTATCTTTGTGTTAGGTCCTGTGCACTTTGGAAATTAACTCATTTTTTTCTCCATGAGAACACAAACAGGGAAACTGAGGCTTGGTGTTGTGGGTGTGGGGAGGGCAGGTGCTCCTCTGATGGGAGTCCCTCAGCTGGGGGTAGTGTGAGGATAGAATCCCAGAGACAAGGAGCAGAGATGAGTGGAGTCAGAGGGCATCTGAGTGAAGGCACCAGCTTGCATGGACCCCAGATAGGGCAGTACAAGGAGAAAGTGCTGGAAGAAGAGGTGGGGTCTTGCCACAGGGATGAGGCTCCAAGTGAGCGATCGGTACTATGTCCTATAGTCACAGGTGGTCACTGCAGGATTTGACATGTACATTGGGTCTGGCATAAGTGATCCTTTTCAATGAGACACTCTCATGGTTCCAGAAGTTACAGAAACCTATAATCTCATAAATTCATCCTATAAGGCTTTAATTATTCCATACTGCTGTGACAGTTTGCAATGACCATGTTCAACTTAATTGGAGATTCAAGATACAAGTTGAAGATTCCATTTTTCTTCTTGAGTAGATGTTTTTAAGTTGATATGAATATCTCTCTCTCTCTCTCTCTCTCTCTCACACACACACACACACACACACACACACACACACACACACCTTAAAGTAACCTCTAAAAAGTTAATTCTACTGGGGGAGTGTGGAAAACAGCTTGCTGCAGCCACAAATACACAGATGGGCAGGTGACAAATACGCAGGTCTGACTAGGCCAGAAAGAGAGAGTGGGACTGTGATCAGAGAAGACATCCCAGTGAACAGGCTGAAAAAGCACAGAGCTGGGCACACAGGGGAGGCCTGGGCCCACTCTGGCCTGAGGCAGCATGCCTTACAACCTGGCCTAGGGCCAAACTCTAGGTCAGGAGTGAAGATAACTAGCTTCTGTTCCTCCTACCACTATTTTCCTAGATGCTCAACCTTGAGACATGGAATTTCCCACAAGAAAACTAGAGAGAATTCCAGATGAACTGGCTTCTCACCCTATTACCAATCATCATGGGTAAATGAGACAGATGGGCCTGGGAGCTCACAGTATATAATGTTCAGCAAGGGTAAAATGCACTTGCTCCTTCTGGTTAAAGGGGATGCTGGCGGAGTGACTCAGATCTCCATCCTCATAAAGTGCTAATGAATGACACCATCTTAGGGCACAAGCGCTCAGAGAACCATGTCAAGTTCCCTACTCCCCCAAGGTTAATTAATTTGCAAAATGGAAAAAAAATAAATAAATCTCCCCATCTGTTTTCCTTTTTCTGGCTGCACCTGTGTGGCTGAAGGCATGATAACATCAAATGTGATCTCAGTGTCATTTGACGAGTTGGGCTGGAGAGACATGAAATTGCAAGAATGTGTTGCTGACATACAGGATACTCAACACAAACAGCAGAAGTGGCCTCGGAAGCCTGCTCCCTCGTTTCCTACAGAGAAAATAAAGATGCTAATTCGGAATCCATCTCTCTTGGACACAAAAGGAAGTGACACCTCTTTGGACAAGACAGGCTTAAACAATGCATGGGGACCAGGTTTTTCCTCCTTAGAAGAGGGTCAGGATGCTCCTAAAAAATCCCCATTTGTAAGCCGCATATAAATAGAAGGGAGAATAGTGGATTGCAGGAAGGAGATGCAGAGAAGGGAGATGGGAATGGGGAGCAACTGTGGAATGAAGTCGACCAAACTATATTATGTGCATGTATGTGTATATCACCATGAATTTCACATTTATGTATAACTGTAATGTACCAAGTAAAAATAAATTTTTAGAAAATTGCCATCTGTTTTCCCATTCCCTAAAAGGCCCTACCACAGTTTTGGACACTGAGGGAGGTCTTTGAAACAAACACTTGCTGGTTACTTCTTTCAACTTTAAGGGATAAAACACCAACACCATGTTCCATGGCGAGTCCAAAGCAAAGGACACCTCCATTACTCGGCATATGCAGGAGGTGCTCATCGTACCTTAAGGAAACCTGATGGAGGTGAGAGAGGATGAATCAGAGAGGTTCCTGCTCCCACTAGGCCAGGGAGGGACTGGAAACCCTTCTCAGGAATGCTCCACTGGCCTGAGTGGTGGGTTTCTGGATTCAGCCCAGTCCTTTCTCAGAACAGTGGTGCAGTGGCAAGGATTCTCAAGGTCCCAGCATGCTGCCCCATGGGAGGTAGGGTGAGCTGGGGTCCGGGCACAGGATGGGTGGTCTACTGAGCTGCCCACATTGGAATACAGCCTGATGTCTCCATTCATTTTGACTTTTGCAAATTAAATAAATAAATAAATAAAAAGATCCATCACTCAGAATGCTTCCCTTGGTGACTACAGGTAGCATTGCATACTGGTTGGTTATGCTTTACCTTTGGGCTCAAATGACCACACACTCTAACACCTAGAATAGCCTTGTACGTAACCAATGCTCACTTAACATTTCTGCTTTTGTCAAGGTTCATTCATTTCGCAAAAGTATGATTCTGACAGTACAATGTGCTCATTCTTCTCTTGGCTTCGTTCCACCTGGCATGGTGGGAAGTTGGCCAGCACGACCAAGCATACCCTAAATGTGGACAGAACTCTCAGAGGAGGGGGTCATGTTGGGGGCCAGTAAGAGAAACAAAACCTCAAATGTGAACTGTATTCAAACGACCCCTCTTTCCTACAGCACAGGGTCAACTACACTAACATAATACTGGACATAACGTGGTAGAATCAAGTGGCAAATTGTAAGGTGTTCAAGTGATGTCATCTGCACAGAAATAGGTGTTAAAGAGGACAAGACAAGTAGCACAAAGCAGTACCGATGGCTATCTGGACAGCATTCATAATTAGACTCTTTGAATAGCTCATTTTGGGTCCTTATTATTGGAGTTTGCTTCTGTGGATTTTGTATCCCTATGTGAAATGCTGGGACCAGAAGTGTTTCAGACTTTGAAGTTGTTTGGATTGGGAATGCTGGCATGGATTTTATACATTCAGGAAGATCCCTGAAAATCTGAAATCTGAAATCCAAAATGCTACCAAAGATGAAACCTCCTGAATATTCTTGGCACTTAAAAACTTTTGGAATACATAGCATTTCAGATTTCAGATTTCAGAATTATTAAATTTTAAAGTTAGAAAAGCAAGGCACAAAGAGACTAAAGTTAGGAACCCTGGAGATCCGGTCCATGAGACCAGAGGTCTCTCCTCTTCTTGGCAGAGGCAGGATAAATTGTGTAGTTTTATTTACTTCTTCTATTTACATTTTTTAACATCAGCAAATGAGTTTCATTTGGATATTCATAAGAAAAAGAGTCCTCTCCTATTTCAACTCATGTTCTCTCCCATTTTTCACTGAGCTGATCATTTCTGATGATACCTAATGTTCCCTTATCTATATCTGTCTTCTACAAAGAATGCATATTCCATGGAGGGCTGAATCTCAGTTTTGTTTAGCCTGTTACAATGAATGAATGATGCCTGACATAAGGCAGGTTAGCGAGTCATTTACTGAATAAATGCATGCACATATATCCTCCTCATGACAGCAGAAGGCTAGACAATTTCAAAAAAAAAAAAGTAAGTTGAGTAAAAAAAGATCTGGCATTTAAAAGATGAAAACAGGACACACAATCAGCTCTGTTCATCCTCCACTTGGATTTAATAAGTTTAGAGTGCTGGATGGTCGCAGAGGGAGTGACAATGTTGACAGAGCCCTTCCCCTCTTGCACAAATACTGGAGGGAATTGGGGGGACAAAGGACAGGTCAGGTTGTTGCAGCAATCTCCTGTCCAATCAGGATCTCCCAGAGCTGACCTGGTGTGGCCAGGAGTCACAGAGCTGCTCCTGAGTCTCTGCATCTTTCTGGTTAGGAAAGCCATAAAGTGCCCAGCATCTAGGACTTCTTGCTTGAGGCTGGTCAAGGACTTTGATGAACACAGACTTAGAATTCTTTCTAAGGACCAAACCTGACTGTGTTTTTCTTTCTTTTGATACACACAAAAGTCCCCTTACCAATTAAAAACATAATAAATAATAAAAATATATACAATAAAATAAGCACAAAGGACAAAAATAAATACAAGAAAAAATGTAAAAAGCAAAAAAAAAACCGTGACAAATGTACAGTAGCATGTATCTCAAAGTTAGTATTATAGTTTAGATATGTCTCCCAGAAGCTCATGCATGAGACGATGCAAGAATTTTCAGAGATGAAATGATCAGATCACAAGAAGTGTAACTTAATCAATGAATTAATGCATTGATAGGAATTAACTGGTAGTAACTGTATGTAGGCAGGTAGGGTTTGGCTGGAGGAGATGGGCCACTGGGAGTAAGCCTTTTGG
Organism: Geosciurus inauris; assembly: GCA_004024805.1. Taxonomy (NCBI): domain Eukaryota; kingdom Metazoa; phylum Chordata; class Mammalia; order Rodentia; family Sciuridae; genus Geosciurus; species Geosciurus inauris. Next base: position 56,116 of record PVHX01011892.1, read on the forward strand.
TTTATATTTTGTCCCTGATAAGCAAAACTCTCTCTGCTTCTTGACAGCAATGTCTTGAGTTGCCTTCCTCCCCCATGCCTGTCTGCCATGATGTTCTGCCTCACCTTAGGCCCAGAGCTATGGAGTCAGCCAACCATGGACTGAGACTTCTGAAACCATGATCCCCAAATAAACTTTTCTACTTCTGCTTGGTTCTTGTCAGGCCTTTTGTCACAGCAAAGCAAAAGTTAACTAATACAGTGAGAGAACCTATAAGAACATTCCCTTCAACCCAAACACACATCTTTTGGGAAATGGAAATCAATTTATGCACCAAAATAATGTGGTCCAAGCAGCAACTGCAGTCTGCCTCAAGTCTCACTATCCCCTGAGAACTCAAAATTGGTTTTACAATGTATTCCTAAGAGAAGCAGGGCAGCACTAGCCAGAGCTGTGCTCTTTGGGGCTGTGAACATCACAAAGTGGGAGGGAGCAAAAAAGAGTTTTCTTCTTTTATGATCCACCAGAAACAAACAAACAAAAAAAGCATCTGGAAGCAGGCGCTTTATTTTCCTTGCTCCTTAACCCCTTCTCATCCCTGCTCCATTAAAGCCATTCTTAGGTCTGCAAAACCTCTCTGATGCAAAACTGCCTTCCTTCCCTTAATCACTGTTCCCTCAGAATGGAGCTCAGTAAATATTGCAACAGAGCTGTTAACATTGATTCAAATGAAACAGTGTCTGAAAACATACATGTCTAGTTTCATAATCTTCATCATTGCCCTCGAAGGGTATATGAATTCTGAGTGACATCTGTTTGCTAGGCTGAGTTCTGAGCTCCCCACGTCAGGGTAGAGAAAGCTAAAACAAAACAAAACAAAACAAAACAAAAAAACCTCTCCATGGAGAAAGGAGAAGGAAAAGGTAAAAGTGTCTGTGGGGCTGCGGGCAAGGGGGTGTTGAGGTGGAAATGGTGAGAGCAGGCAGCACTGAGGCTGTACAGAAATGCAGAGGAGGTGGCTGGAAGGAGGGACTCTGAGAAGAACACAGATGACCTCTGAACTCTTGCCCAAGTGTCCTTAACCTGGTGGACCTCATGATTGGTTGCACTGTGAGACAGAGCATCACTGGAGTTGAACTGTCTAGGATCTGCCCACAAAGCAAACCCAAACTTTTTTCCCTTTCCATAGTTTCTTCCCTTCTATTTCCGCTCACTCAGATTTTTAACCAGTTAAACACCGGTTAACCCCCAAATGAGTAGAAAGCATCCAGGTTACCCACAGTTCTCCAGCAATGGCTACGTCCAAGCTCCATCTGTCCTTTAGATTTTCATGGCCCTTAGAAACTAGAAGACCGTCTTCATTTAGTTACCTCAATGCAGTGGCCCCACACTTGAGGGAAATGGCCACTGCTTTTAAAGATATGTTTCATTAGGTCAAAAACTCCCACGATGGCCACTCTCAGTTATGTCCCTCTCATACTTCTCTGTACAGAGAGTCCAGATTCTCATATCCAAGCCTCTTTCTCTTACTCACATGATCAGTTGCTAAATCTCAGGAATTCTGAAAGCTAACTGTTAAACAAAAAGTAAATACTATAAGCTAACAATGAAGTCAATCATATTAAAAACAAAGGTGTCAATACTCAAAACACATCACTTAATCACTTGGCTATTATCTATGCTCTTTTGATTATTTTATATCTATTTTATCTATATAGCAAAAGTGCTAACTAGATGGTGTGCTATTCCTCATCTCTTCCCCCACTTTGCATTCAGCAATGTCACATGACGGCTTGGTATCAGTCACAGTGTGAATATTTATACTATGGCTACTGACAAAAGCTACAAATCAGGACTTGACTTGTTTTCCTCATGTCTCAGAAAATGATGGAGAAAATATTAATAATACAGATTCAATGTACAAGTACATTGTATCTATAGCTGCTGCAAAGCAGAAACAGCAAAATGGCAAAGTATCATCCAGCATTCAAAAAGTTAATTCAGCAGAGGAATCCCTGGAGTCACTGATGAATGAGTGACCTCTAACACACATCCTCATTGTTTCATGCTTGTCTTATTTGTTAAGGTAAAATAAGATATTAAACAGCATTCATATTGAAGTTACATTCCCTTGCATAGGTTGGCCACAAATATAAGTTTGGCAAACATCAACAGAAACTCCTATGAGAATCAGTTTGCATGTTTATATTTGCAAATTGTGTCATACATTGGTATAACTTATAATAAACATCTGTATGTCATATACATACGGAGATGCACACAGCCCCCACTCCCAACCCAACGGGATGTTAAACATTAACTTGAGCACATCACATGTCCTTTCTACTGCTCCTGTGTTGGAATGTATTCTCTCTCCCCTTAAGGCCTGTTCCCACACCCCAGGCCTTTCCACAAAACAATGCTTGCTGATATGCCCATCAATAAGCTGCAATTGGTTTGTCTGTCAAAATGCTCAGAAAATGGGAGGAAATCCTCCGCATGCATAGGCCCTGAAGGAGGCTGTCCTGCCTGGCTTCACAAGCTGACTTGGATTAGCATGGCAGCTGCATGGACAGCTTGCCATTGGCATGACCATTCTTAACTTTCTTGGGCAGCCCAGAAAGAGAGAAAGACCTTTAAATGAGACCAAAACCTCACTGAGTTCTATGAGAAATATTGTCAAAGAGACTTAGTGTCCAATACTTCCAAAGATTTCACGATGTTAACAAATCACCTTCTTCTAAAAGCCCCCAGCCATCTGAGGTAGTTAATAACATTTGAAAGTACAAGTTGATTTTTCCCTACCAGTAATTAACTAGCTAATAACTCCTCATCAATTTACTTTTAAATTTCACTAGGACGTCAAGTTTGATTTTGAAATTCCAGGAGGAGCAACAACTCCATTGACTCAACTGGAGGCTAAAAGTGCTGTCTTAGCAAAAACTTTTTTTTAAAGGAAGTCTCTTCATTCTTCTCTGGGCCACCATGAAAACAAGTGTGATGAAAGTGATTGTTATTCTTCAGACTCAGCGAAGCAGAATGGATTCTATAATCTTCACCAGGAACATACCACCAAATGAGTGTTTTTTTAACTGAACGAACCCGCCAAACTCAGGATACCCTGTTACAAAGGATTTCCTGTAATTCTCTGGGAATATGCAATAGAAGAAAATAGAATTTAAATTTCAGAAAAATAATACACTTCAACTAGATAACACTCCAAATTTTTCTTCTGGGTAAAAAAATCATTATTTTTCAAGTTCTTCATTTTTTCCCCTAATTTAATCTTCAGACTTCCCCTAATTTAAGCCTTAATTCTAGAACTTCAGCATTTACCAGTGGTGGTTTTTTTTTTATGGTAAACAGAATATATTGCACCTTAGTCATTTCTTGGACTGATCAGTTTAGTCTGAATGTGGAGTCCTTCAAACAAGTGTCTGGTGTTCACACCTCTTAGTCAGATGAGCAAGTCCTTACAAGACCTTAAGCTGAATGAGGTACATAGTCCACATCAGTTCTCAGGTGTTTCTTGATGTCACTGTGAAAAACAGCCTGCAATGGAGACGTTTCCTCTTCAGAAGAGAATGGTTCTGGTCTGTCAATAAATAACCCTTGCCAAAATGAACTGTTTGCTGGAAATGCCCAGTTGTTCATTAAACACTAGCAGGTAATACTGGTCCTTAGCTGGGCCATCCCACCAGATGTTGAACATTTTAGATATAGCCTCTCCCTCTACAGACAACACCCCAGCAGTCCACTATGTACTCCGGGAGCCAGGTGCACACCCAGCTTTGCAAGGCCCTAGAGTAGCCCAGGTTGGCGACTCTGGCCACAGGCTCCCTGGCCTTCACACTGCCACATTTTGCAATGGCACCTTCTCCTTCTCTTACCAAGTGAGCTATCCCCCAACTAGCCACTCTTTCCTTCTAGAAGTATGCCCCCATTTTAATTAGGCATATGGCTGCCCATAATTAAGATGTCATATCTGACGACAAGGCAGCAGGAGTTTGGGTCCCTAGTTGCAGACAGCCACCTATTAGCCCTGAACCAATTCAGACCCATAAGAGAGAAAAGTTAATTTCTCTGTTTTAAGCCACTGTTTGTTTTTGTTTTCTCATCTGCAGTCCTAATCATAATACAGCATGTACTAGATGATGAGATCTGGCCAGTGTGTTGGGCAAAGCTGCCTGTGATTAGCTGGGTGTCTTTGGACAAGTTTTCTACTTTCCATGCTTTAGTTTCCTCATATTTGAAATAGGAAAGGGTCCCATATTCAGAGTGCTCATAAGCATGAAATTATAGTAAGCACACGCAAAGCTTCGAACCTACCAACCAATGAGCAGTCAGCTTTAGCTGTCACTACCACATCAGTCAGCCCCTCTGCTACTCCTTGGTACAAGATGGAACCTCAGGGCAAATTTAGCCAGAGGCAGAGCTTCATGGCCACCCCTCCCTGTCCAGGCTCTTCTTCTCCACCTATGCCCTGATGCCTGTCCTCTTCCTGTCTCCTTAGCCCTGGGTTACAATTTCAGTTCTCCTCTTCACAGTTGGCTCTGTGTTATCATCCCTCCTTGATTTGATTGTTCCCACAAGAAATCCAAGCCTATGCGAGTTTACATGTTTTTTTTTTTTCTGTTATGACAATTTAAGTAAATGCATATTATAAGACTTCTATTGGGGAGATTTCAAAAGGTGAAGGGATTGTCACTGAGAATAGCAGATGCCTGTTCTCAGAGATGTGAAGGAACCCAACTGAGAGGAAATCAGAGGTCTAGGTTGGCCTTCTGAGGCTTGAGGGGCAGGCAGGTAGTGTGAGAAATGGCTCAAGGGTACATGCTGTGGCACAAAGTCACCAGAGTTAGAATTGAGGCTCTGAAACCTGCTGTTGAGGGGAGGGGTTTGAACTTTGCTGAGGTTATAGGTTATCCAAAGCTTTATTGGTCTCAAGTACCAGTTAATCTCAGACCAAGGTATGGTCTTGGAAACTCAGGGTAACTACTTTATGAAATTCACTTCACAGTAGGTGAATGATGGAGAAGAAAAGCAAACCTTGAATCTAGTGTGTTACTGACAAGACTAGCTGTGACCTCAAAATGTAGGAAGGAGCTGGCCTTGCCTGGCAACAATCTTACTCAAATATGAATCTTAAGTGTATCCAGTCTTTCCTTCAGGTGTTTTTAGGAATGGAGTTCTCAATTTAAAGAGGTAATAAACATTTATAGGACAGCACAAAATCCAATTTTCATGTGAAAATTGATTACTCAAAAACTGATCACTGATTACTCAAAATTGATTACTCAAAAACTGATTACTCAAAAGAGAAGGTACTAGCTGGTTGCATAGGTACACACTTGTAATCCCAGCGGCTGGGGAGGCTGAGGCAGGAGGACAAGTTCAAAGACAGCCTCAGCAACTTAGCAAGATCATGTTTCAAAATAAAAATAGAAGAGCTGAGGATGTGGCTCAGTGGTTAAGCACCCCTGGGTTCAATCCCTAGTACCAAAAAAAAAAGATCCTTTTTAGAATATCTTTAACAGTAGTAAAATCTCTTCAAGCTGACCCTCTGAAGGGCAGCATACCAACCAGAAATAAAACTACAACACTGCTTTTCCAGTCCTCAGTAGACCACAACAAAAGTGGGAAACCTTCAATGGCCACCAGAGAGGAGGAGAGAGCTGGGATACAGGGACAGGGCAGCCTGGAGGCCACATGGTGGGGGCCAGTTTCCACTCAGTAGCCTCTGGCCCCCAGTCAACCCATGGGGGCCTTTCCCTCAGCCTTGGAAACTGCCAGAGATGATGGCTTGCCTTTTTTTTTTTTTTTTTT
>PVHX01011893.1:6113-19883 GCA_004024805.1 Geosciurus inauris
TGGTACCAGGGATTGAACTCAGGGGCACTCGACCCCTGAGCCACATCCCCAGCCCTATTTTGTGTTTTATGTAGAGACAGGGTCTCACTGAGTTGCTTAGTGCCTCGCCATTGCTGAGGCTGGCTTTGAACTCGCAATTCTCCTGTCTCAGCCTCCCTAAGTGCTGGGATTACAAGCGTGAGCCACCGCGCCCGGCTCAGCTCCATCTATTTACTGGCAAATGCTATAATTTCATTCTTCTTTAAGACTGAGTCATATATCTGTTAATAGATATTTTGCAGCAATCCATATACTTCAAAAATGCATGCTGCCTAAATGAAAATAGGATCTCAGCATGTTCCTATGCAATTATGATATTTTACATATAGGAGAATGTTATGGTTTAGATATGAGGTATCCTTCAAAAGTTTATGTGTGAAACAGTGCAAGAATTTTCAGAGGTGAAATGATTTTATTATGAGAGGTGTACACTAATCAGTGGATTCAACCACTGATATGGGTTACAAGGGCAGTAACTGTAGGCAGGGAGGGTATGGCTAGAGGAAATAGGTCATTGGTGTGCCTTCTGATTTTATATTTTGTCCTTGGTGAGCTGAGCTCTCTTTCTCCGATCCCAATTGCTATGTCCCTACCTGCTTTCCTCTGCCATGCTTTTCTGTGGGGTGTTCTACCTCACCTCAGGACCAGAGCTATGGAGTTGGCTGACCATGGACTGAATCTCTGAAACCATGAGCAAAAATCAACTTTTGGTCCTCAAATTGTTCTTACAAAGTCTTTCAGACACAGTGATGCAAAACTAACACATCATATAAGCTGAAAAGTATATGAAAATTTAAAAGACATGCAAAGAGGAATAAAAAAGACATCAGGAGTTTTCTTGCTCTTTTTTTAATACACACATACACACATACACACACACACATATGTTAATTGTAGGGGGACCCAATACCTTTATTTATTTTTATGTGGTGCTGAGGATTGAACCCAGTGCTTCACATGTGCTAGGCAAGCACTCTAGCACTGAGCTACAATCCCAGCCCTTTTCTTGCTCTCTTAACAAAACAGTGAAAGATAAATGAGATGGAAAATTTTGTAACAATTTTATTTATATGTTAATTTGATCCCATTGACCAATTAATTCCTTTTAGGTGCTAAAGTTTTCTTAATATTGAGTAATAAGCTTTCAGGAATTGACACGCCATTTCAAGATTCAAACCATATATGGTACCTGTCAGACTTTGTTTCTGCAATAATTGTATGTTCCCCAGAATTTATAAATAAATATTTATGTTCTAGCTCTCTAATTACATTTTGAAGATGTTGAATTCAAATACTTCAAAATTTAAGCAAACAAAATCACTAAAATGAGTTAATTAACAACACGTTCTTTCTGTTGTTTTGACTGCTTTTGTCATAAAAATAACACATCCGGCATCCACCTCCCCTTAGCTTTCATTCATGATGGATTCCAGCTGTCACCTCTATTGGCTTGCTATGAATGGTGAGGCACACCGCCAGAGTTTGTGTGATGTTTTCAAACTTGAATATTACACAACCCACCGAGCTGAACGGGATGCCCTCAGATGTTAACAGCTGCCTCTCCCGCCACTGTGTGGCAGCTGGGGCTCTAGGCTATTTCAATGGCTGGGTAATATCTCCAGTGAGCCAGGGCATGGTGCAGCCAAACGTGGACTGCGCCTCCTAGCGGCCATGGAGGGTGGTGCAGGCAGGCAATCTTCAGCAAGGTGCTGGGACCTGGAAAGAGCAGATCGCCCACAGGCCAGATGGGCCCTACGTGCCACAGACCCTCCTTCCACTTCCACTGGGTTGAAAAAGTTGGAATGGTTTTTCTTGAAAAGAGCATGCACCTGGGGCTCTGTCCCTTGGTCTTACTTTGTACCATCACAGCTGAGTTGGTCCTTGACTTGAATCTTTGTCTGAAGCAGCCAGCACAGGAAGCACCTCTGGTTGCCCAGGGAACAGTGGATGTCATAGTGTGGCCAGTCAGCCTGTCTGTGACAACACCACGGATATGGAGAGGGAGTGGCCAGGATTTCACAGCAGGCACTAATCCTGACCCAGGGGACCCAAAGCCCAGGAACACCCACTGGGGAGAGAAAGCTAGTGAAATTTCCACCCAGAGCCTACAATCTCCACACCATTGTATCCTGAGTTGCTGGATGCAGGCCTGTTCCACTTCGAATGTCATAGTTCTGAAGTGCTTTGTAGACATTTCACAGGAGCATGGTTAACAAAGGAAGGCATTTCATGGAGAAGAATCAAAACCAGGGTAAGAAGGGCTGGGATTGTAGCTCAGTGGTAGAGTGCTTGCCTTGCATGTGTGAGTCACTAGGTTTGATCCTCAGAACCACATATAAATAAATAAATAAATAAATAAATAAATAAATAAATAAATTAAATAAAGATATTATGTCCATCTACAACTAAAAAATTATTAAAAAAAAAAAACCAGGGCAATAGCAATTTGATTGGAAGTCTAATGGAAATGATTTTCTGGGAGCTAACCTCAGTGCCTTGGTTCCTGAGAGGAACTACAGGCCAGCAGAAGGGCTGAAAATCCAGTGAGTCTTTTTTTTTTTTTTTTTTGGTAGCATGTATTAACCATTTGGCAAGGATCCACTGTGCAATATTCTCTACTATTTTTATATTTATATTTATATTTACATATCAGGTCTGTATATTTCACTTACAATCTCCCTAAGTTGCTTATGCTGTCTTTGAACCCATGATCCCCCTCCCTCAGCTCTCTGAGCCACTGTGATCACAGGTAAGTCCCACCATCTGCAATATATTTTCACATTTTAAAATGAGAGAAGTATTTTGACCTTTTCCTATTACTGTAACAAATACTTGAGATGACCAGTGTATAAAGAGTTAAGTTTTAGTTTTGCTCAGAATTTTAGAGGTTTCAACAGTTTGTGGTTGATTTACCCTGTTTGTTCTCTGGCCAGGCAGAACATAAGAGCAGTATCTCCTGGTAGAAGAACCTGCTCACCCAGTGGCAGTGAGGAAGCAAAGGCAAAAGAGGAGGACCATGATCCCAATAACCTATTCAAGAGCACACCCAATGACATAGCTTCCTGGCCCAGGCCCTACCTCTTAAAGGTGTCTTCACCTCCTATATATGCCCTTGCTGGGATGAAATCTTTTCCTCACACCAGCTTTTGGGGACACTTTTCCATACCACAGCAATAGAAATAAGTTCACAAGATCTATTGCACTGGATGGTGACCACTGTTGACAACCACATACAGTATTCTCCACTAATCTTGGGTGATGCACCCTAAGACTATAGAGCTAACAGACCATGGATTGGACTAAATCCTGTGCAGACTAAGTTTTCTCCTATACATACACATCAATGATAATGTTTAGTTTATGCATTTGGTGCAGTTTGAGATCAACAAGAACAATAATAGAACAAATGTAATAAGACATTTTAATAAGAGTGGTTTATTTTTTGGAATTTTACATTTTATATCTTTGTGACTGACCATGGGTAACTGAAACCATGGAAAATAATGCTGAGGATAAGTGGTGGGGCAAAAGTATTGTATATATATATTTTTGGTACCAGGGATAGAATCCAGGGGTGCTTAACATTGAGCCACATCCCCAGCATTTTTATTTTTTATTTTGAGATAGTGTCTCACACTACATTGCCCAGGACCTTGCTAAATTATTAAGGTTGGCCTCAAACTTTTCATCCTCCTGCCTCAGCCACCTCAGCTGCTGGGATTACAGGTGTGCACCACCCTGCCCAGCTGACTGTATTAGTTATTGAAATTTGCTAAGAGACTAAATTTTAAGTGCTCTCGCCAAGAAAAATTAAGTGCTAGATGGAATGGGTATGTTAATAAGTTTGATTTAGTCTCTCCACAATGTAGACTCATTTCTGAATAGTATGTTGTACATGTTGACCACATATGATTTTGATTTGTCCAATAAAAATAATAATAACAAAGTGAGAGGGTAAACATGTGTACCCTAAGAATGGCTGTGGACATCACAGCTGTGGGGCTCACTGTGGGGCAGGCCTCTTTGCACACTTACCCCATTTCAGGTATGCTGGGTGAGTTTGGACACTGTTAGTAGCCAACTCCACATGATTTTCCCCAGTTGTTTATAATTGACTGAAACCCTGGTCACTTGCTATGAGCAAGGTCTCCAGGGATACTGTGAAGAAAGAGGGCTAGGGCCCTAAGTATGGTTTGCAGGGACAGGGGACACATGGGAAGCAGGAAAAGACAGGCATGAAGAATGACAGAACAAGAACCAAAGACATTTGGCAAATGGTGCATCACTCTCACCTCCTTCCCACTACCTCACAATGGTGAGAGCTGTATGGTCCTTTGTGCTCTGAACTTTATTAAATTTGTTGACCCAGAAGAGACTAGAAAGTTAACTGCTCCTGTCTGTGAGGAATCTTTGGTGGTAAGATACAGAAACCCCAGCTCAAAGTGGTGTAAAACCAAGCCAAACGAACCATCAAAAAACAAACAAAAGGTGAGAGGAAAATGCATTGGCTTCTATGACTGTGAAGTTGCTGTTCAAGGTAAGCTTCAGGTACTTTGATCCAGAGGCTTCCTTCATGATGGTGGATGTGGCTTTAGCAAATGTACAGCCTCATTCTGCACCATCCATCAGGCCACAGAACACCTCTGGTAACTCCTACGTCACAGAGAAAAACAAAAACAAATTTTCCTATTTCTAAGCATGATCTCCTTTTTTTGTCATGGGACTAACTGGGTCCCATTACTTCTGTCCCAATGTTTGTAACAGGAGAATGGAAAGCATTGATGAATTTAATCTATCGAGTCCTACCCCTTTGGTTAAAGGTGGGGCCAATCTTATCTAAAACCCTTGGGTGAGAATGAGGGAGAGGTATTTCCCTAGAGAAAAAATAACCTGAGAGCAAGTGCTGGGAAGAGGCAGTAGATACAGGGGAAGAGGTCACTGGGACCCTTTGGTCACCAGGGAAGCTCCAGATGTGCAGCCTCATTCGTGTCCTAGAGGCACCTTCCTACCACCATCCAGGATTCCACACTGGCCACAGATCCTTGTGGGAGATGCCATTTTCATCTGTTTTCTGCAGTTACTGCACAACAGCACAGACTGGGTCAATTATAAACAAGAAAGGTTGATCTGTATCAGGATACTGTGGGCAGAAAGTCCAAGTGGCCAGGATCTCTGGGCTGCAGATACCCCGTGGAAGGGCAAGCAGCCTCCTCAAAGACAGAGAATGCTAGTCTAACCTTATCCTTTGATTCAGGAATGCTCTACAGCGATGATGGCATGATCCATTCATGAGACCATAGCACAGGGACCTAATCCCCTTAGATGTCCTACCTCTTAGTGCCATAATAATGGCAATCACATCTCAACATGTGTATTGGAGAGGACATTCAAATCACAGCAGTTGCTCTCTCTGGGACTCAAGACACCAGGATGGAGCTCTCTGGAGGGAGGGTCTTATTTGTTTCACTGCACGTATGCAGTGTCTGGAGCATCTCCCCTGATGCACCACCAGCTTTAAGAGTTCAGAAAATAACTGGAAAAATAAATAGTATCAATTTAAGCATCAACAGACTGGTTAAGATTCCTGACTCCTCCGTCTATTAACAGTGATACGCTGAGCAAAATACCCTTCCATATCTGCAAAAAGGCAACAACCACACCTTCCTGGACAATTGTACAACACCTGGTTGGCTCTGGCACATTGCTGATGACAGCTGATGGAAAGGAGTTGGTGAAACAAGGGCTCCTTCCCAGGCACAACGAAAGCAGTTTCAAACACAGAGTATACATCTCTTAAAATCTGCAAGGCAGTGGGCCCCCCTTACCCAGATTTGTTTGCACATGTGGCAAAGAAAACAATACTGAATATGGTAATGACAGACAACTGATCAATTAGCTTGTGTTCAAGAACATGATCATAGCAGTCAATCTGTGACTACCCATCTGAATATTTATCTGTTAGCATTAATTATACACCATGCGGCATTGTAGGCATGTAGCCTACCCACAGTAGGCTCCAGCACATGCTGCAGAATAGGGCTGAGTATCCTGTCTGGAGGAGGGTGTATGGACAGGGCATGGCCACACCCCAGCCAATGGGCATTGAGGCAGACTGAGCAATGCCTTCCCATTGGTCACAAGGAATGAGAGGGCTGGATTCTTTAAATCTGGGGTTACAACCTGGGGAATGGTCAGCTTGATCCAAATTGCAGATATATTTTGTTTGGCTTGAACAATAACAGTTTTGAAAAATGATATAAGGTATTCCATCTTGTCTTGGGAGTTTGCCAATCTCCACCCCTCCCTATTGCTTCAGCATCATCTACCTCACTCCTGAAGATTCCAACCTGGCTCCTTTGGACACTGGAATTGGCAACCTAAAGTACAATGAATTTTTAGGCTTATCTTTTTTGTTATTGGGCCCCTAGGTACCCCTTTTAGACATTTTTCCCTACTAGCCCTTGTGCACCAATTAAGTTTTAATACCACAGACACGGGGGATCTGTGTGATCCCTGCCTATACATCTGTAGGGTTCTTTTTTTGCAAAGTCACCCATGTTGAGAACATGTGCTCTGGATGAGAAACTCTCTGTCTACCTCTGGTGGTTTTCATGAGGGGTGAGAATAAGCAGGGGGTTGGCCATGAGGCAGTGTACCCCACACCATCATTTCTTTTATATTCCTGGGTGAAAAATCCCTTGGGCCTTACTGTTCTCCTCTTCCACCTAAAGCCTTGAGTGTCCACCTTCCATCACTTCCTCACACTGTCCCTGCTTCTCACAGTGCCCAAGTCCTCAGGCCTAGAGATCTGGAGCAATCCTCTGACCAATTAAAACGTGTACATGGGTACAAAAGTGTCAGAGGGGAAGTCTCTCAGGGAGAGTCCTGATCACTAAACTTGCATTCACAAATTAGAAAACAGAAAGCCTAGCCATGGCAAGGGATTTCCCCAAGCCTGCCCAGCAGGTCTGGAAGAACAACAACAACAACAACAAAACACTACAATAAATTTAAGGCCAATATATTTAATCTACCCTACTTACTCCTAATGCAATTTTAGTCACCTTTGTATCACTTGGACCTGGCACAGAGGTGGCACTTGTGAAGAGTCATGATGTACATAAATGCATTAAAATATTAAAGGCTCTGATGAGTCCTAGAAAACTGTGAAGTGAATGAGTTCTAGATTCTTGCAACACTGTGGATAAATCTCACCATGTAATGTTGAAGGGAAAAAATCAGGCACAGAAATATAATGTCGTGATTGATGTTCTCAATATTATTATTCTATTTATATGAAATCTCCAAACAATCAGGGCACAGTGGCATGCACCCATAGACTCAACTTCTCAGGAGGCTGAGTCAGGAGGATTTCTTAAGCCTAGGAGTTCAAGGGCAGCCTGGGCAACATAGCAAGACCCCATCAAAAACAAACAAAACCAAACAAAACCAAAATAGTATGGTTTCAACTACTATGTAAAATACATAATACTTGATAATGGTATTACATGAGTATGTTACTAATTTGTGTATTTGCTACACTGTACTTTTTTAAATTTTATTTTTAGTTGTTGATGGACTTTTATTTATTCATTTATTTATATGTGGTGCTGAGGATTGAATCCAGTGCCTCACATATGCAAGGCAAGCATTGTACCACTGAGCCATTATCCCAGCCCCATACTACACTGTACTTTTTTTTTTTTAAATATTTTTTTAGTTGTAGATGGACACAATGTCTTTATTTTATTGCTTTGTACGTGGTGCTGAGGATCGAACCCAGGGCCTCACGCATGCAAGGCAAGCGCTCTACCGCTGAGCTACAATCCCAGCCCCCTACACTGTACTTTTAATCATTATTTTAGAATATATCACAAATTGCCAAGTATGGTGTCATATGCTTGTAATCCCAGTGGCCTGGGAGGCAGAGGCTGGTGGATGGCAAGTTTGAGGCCAGCTTCAGCAATTTAAGGCCCTAAACAATTTAGCAAGACTGTGTTTCAAAATAAAAAAATAAAAAGCACTGGGGATGTAGCTCAGTGGTTAAACACCCTTGGGTTCAATCTCCAGTACCAAAAAAGATTTTTTTAAATAATATTCACCTTAGAAAAAATGCTTATGGTAAGACAGTTTGCCATGTTACACCAGTGGCAGCCTCATTCATCTCATGCTTACTGTTTCTTTTTCTTTTCTAATGCTGCATTTTTGATGTCATCAAGAAAGGGATCAGCATCCACTCCCTAGGTTGGAGTGAGCATAATCTAGGATATTCCCTTGGTAAAGAATCTGCCTTTATCAGAACATGTCCCTGTCCTTAAGCAATGCACACATGACCTTATTCCACAATTGACAGAATAAATGGTTGTGCAGACCTTGGCTCAGAGAATGGGCTGGGGAAAGGCAGGAGTGGAGTCTGGGAGGTTAGAGAGGAGACTGCTGCAGCCACCCCAGCCTGTGTTGATGTGATGGAGAGAGCAGGATGATTCCTGAGGGACTTAGCATATGATCCAGCAGCCCCCAAGGCTCTACCATGGGTGTCAGGGTGTCCATCTCTACAACACAAGCTCTGGTACCTCTTGATAATAGTCTCTGGCTCTCAGAGCTGGGAGGCCAGCTGCCCCTTCTCAGGGATGCCCTTTAGGCCAGAGGGTGTGGAGGGCACTGGAGGACCCCAGAGAAATGCATCCAAGAAAACAGATCAGGGACTGTGCAAAGAAAGAGGGTGGTGGTGGGGGTCATTCCTCAGAGCAGTCAGCATATGGACTGCCACCCACCTGGCCTTCCTTTGGCCCTTTCTAGGAATCTTTCCATTGGCCAACACACCAAGGTAGGTGTGGAGCTGGTCAGGCTGTGACCTGAATGCACATGGTCACAGGTGGGGGGCTGCTGTCTGTGGAGGGACAGAACTCACAATCCCTTAGGAAGGCCTTCCCCAGCCCTGGCATTCTAGCACCTTCTGTCCCCTCCACATGAGTGGCTGTAGTGTTTTCTGTCTGGGCAGCCATGCCTGGCCATGCTGAGGAACACAGGCCCCTTCAGATGTGCACCCCTCCAAAGTCCATGGAGCCATTGGAGCCCTGACTTCGAGGGAAGTGGACACTGCAGGCCAGATGAGTAAACGTTTTCCGGTTTCCTGCTGAGCCCTGGCTTGAGCCAGCACCAAGATGAGCCTTGCTGGAGTTTCTTTGGCAAGGCAGCTCAGCTCAGGAAGGTTAGGCAAACTTTCCAAAGGGGATGGTTTGTTGGTGAGACCGCAGGCTGAAAGCTGTGCCCTGGGCAGACTCTGCCACCATCTAATTACCATGTCCCCAATTAGACTCAAGGGGCTTCAGTGTGCTAGGTCACATGGGACACATTTTTCTGCTCACCCTCCTTTTTCTAAACGTGGAAGGGGCCTTTTGGGGGCTCTTGGTGGGTTCCTAGAGTGGGAATAGGCAACTAGTTGGAAATGGGAAGCCAGATTGTGCTGAGATTTTCAGGAGGGAAGTGTGGACTTCATTCTGGACCCCAGGCTGAGGTTGGGCAAGTACCAACCTGACTCTGATGAAGTGTGTGGTTTTAATCTTCTTGCTTAATTAAGTCCATTTAGTTGTGACTTGGAGGTTCAGTCTCACAGAAGAAAAGATCTGAAGCAAGGCTTCCAACTGAAAAAGCCACTGGTGGCAAATGAACAACCTAAAGAAGCTTGCCAAGAGGGAGGCAATAGGGAGAGGTGGGGACTGGGGCAACCTGGGAGCTCATGCCCCATGGAAAGGGGCAGATGCTTCTCAGCTGCAGCTGACCACAGCTCTGGGAGAATGTGATTCTGATGTGCTTCAAACTGCAAAGATTCCAAGAGAGACCAAGTGTATGTACTTTTCTGTTAAATCTCTCAATCTTGAAGTGCTGAGAACATCTTTAATTAAAAAAAAAATTGAAGTATCACATCATGTAAACAAAACACATCTGGGAGCTGGATGAGGCTGCTCTTGCACAGGCTCCCAGCTATGTGGGTGAACCCAGGATGCCCACCCCTGCCGAGTTCAATCAATGGTTCCTACTCACTTTATCCAAAGCTACTGCAGTCTGAGCAGACAAGAGCCCCCTCCAGGATGGTCCATCAGGGCTCCCAGGGGCTGCCTGGTGGAGCCTAGGCAGGGACTGGGTGAGGTGTTCCTCCCTCTGGGCCATTTGGGAGCTGGTGCCCAGGGATTCTCCAGAGGTGTATTATTTGGAACTGGAACACACTAGCCCTTCCTTGTATGTAATGAGCAGGGAGCTTAATGCTTATATGATTATTTTATTATTCATGTACATAATTACAATCTAGAAGTTGGCAGCTTTCTAGGCAATGATGGGAGAAAAGGGAATTTCTAATATATATGGTGGTATTATTTAACTCTTAAATTAAGATCAGGGACCTAATTCATTCCAGGAGGCCTGAGGATATGAGGCATTGTGCACAGCTCCATGGGTCTCTCCATCCAGTCCTTCCTTCCTCCAGCAGACATGGCTTCCTCCCACTTTGAGAAGTTGTTAGGATGATGAAAGCCCAGCTCCCCACCTCTCCCACAACTCTGCTCTTCCCTGTTTCATGGTCATGGACATCTTGGTGTGAGAGTGGATGAGGGAAGTTGTGCAGGCAGCCTGGAGTACAAGTAGAAAGGAAACCAGAAGGATTTCCTGGAGGAGGTGGCCAAGCTGTTCTTGTTAAGGGGAGCAATGGGGGTGGTGAAACAGCCTGGGCAAACACCAAGAGGTGGGACCACAAGGCGGATGTGAGGGGCTGGGCTGGTGGAGGATGAAGGAGAGGGGCTGGCAGGTGCTTCTAGAATAGCCTCTCTATATTGCAGGCTCTGCCCCTCCCACCCATCCCCACTGATAAGGCCTGGGAAAGGGGGATGGAGGTGGGGGAGGGATTGCTGAGGCTCATTTGTTGCCCAGGACCCAGCTGGGAGCTGGACTGGCCCAGGCTGATCAGGAAGAGTGCAAGTCCAGCGGTCCCTGTGGCTCTTGCCTGGTTGACAAAGCCAGTGCAGGGGTTCCTCTGGGCTGGGGACATGGAGAGGGGTGAAGAGGATGTAAACTTTTCCATCAAGGCAACCCATGGCCTGCTTCACTCCCAACACTTAGGGGAGAAAGAAGAACTGTACAAACACTGGCTAGGGAGTAAGGAGCTGGGTGAGGAATGCCAACGGGGAGGTGGGGAGGCCACTGTGTGGGGGCCACATGCATATGTCATGCCCCATGTGTTTGGCATGTGCTGGGTGGGTACCTAGCTGAGTGTGGGACAAGGGTCAGGATGAGGGTCTGCACCCTGTGTGTGCACATAAGTGTGCAATTGCAAGATACAGTGGATGTGTGTGGGTGTGCATGCATCTGGTCTGTGAATGATTTGCACATGCATGTACAGCTGCACTGACACTGTTAGGGTATTGGCCAGCCAGACATGGACACCTCTGTGCAGCCAGGAAATCCTTTATTCAGGGGCGTGGGCACCCGGGTGAAGGAAAGAGGAAAGAGAGAGGGGACGTGTGGGAGGGATTTTATAGAGCCCACTACAAAACCACGTGGTGAGCTAGGGATTGGTCACTCCAAAATTGGGGCAGATAAGCAGTAGCGGTCTTCTTTTGATGTGCTAACCTGAGTGGTTAGGCTTTGTTTCCCAGGTGGAAGATTCCGGAGAGGAACCCCCTGGGGCAGGAACTGCCTTGGGCTTTTAGAGAGGGGATGTGAAAATTAATTACAAAATGGCTGTTTTTTACCTTACATTCCCCCATTTTTGATTTTATAAGGATGGGTACGTGTTCCACATTAGCTCTTCTGGCTGCCTCAAGTGGAATTGGGGCGACCTCTGTTGAGCAGGATGGGGGTAGGGGAAGAAGGTAGAGCACCCAGGCCCCAAAGGTTAGGGTCTCCCAAGGTGAGAAGTCTGAAAGGTGTCTTGCAGCCATAGCATTGCCAGCTGGTGGGGCCAGTTCCCTGAGTGTAGATGTGAAGGCAGGAGCCAAGAATGTTGGAGTAGAGTCGAGTTGCTGTCCTCCTTGAGAATCTGACGATCCCTGAGGAGAAGCTGATTAAATGTCTGATTAGGAACCTGCTGGATTTAAGATTGAATAAATTTGAACAGACATGGCAGGGGGAGGCAAATCAGGAAAAGTATACAAGGGAATTTTGAAAAGAAAACCCATTAGGGGCTGGGACTGTAGCTCAGCGGTAAAAGCGCTTGCCTTGCATGCGTGAGGCCCTGGGTTCGATCCTCAGCACCACATACAAAGCAATAAAATAAAGACATCGTGTCCATCTACAACTAAAAAAATATTTAAAAAAAAAAAAAAAGAAAGAAAACCCATTAGCTTATCTCTTTGGAGTTATTGACATCTGATCAGTCAGATCCTAAAGGAGTTTGATGTTTTCTATCAAACCTGACTTATTTTTCATTAAATGACGAAGGGTGTTGTTATCTTTCTTGATCATTCCAGTTTTGTTGATATAGCAGCAGAATTGTTCTTTCAGGAATAGGCATGTTCCTCCTTGTCTGCTGTTAGGAGGTGTATGGCTTGATGGTCCTGCAATGAAACTTGGGCAATAGATGTTATCTGCCATTGTAGAGAGGCAAAAGAGGTGGCCAATGCCTCTGGCTTCTTGAAGTTGTTGTTTAAGCCTTTGAATAGCGGTTACCACATAAGCAAGTTCTTCTGCCTTCACCCTGAAGGCAGTGAGTAAGGAGTAAGGAGGCCGGAGTGAGTTTAACTACTAGTGGTTGGAAGACAGTTTGTCATGCCCTGAGAGGGAGGTGGTAACAAACCATATTAATTTATCTTGGCTGCGTAGAGTTAATTGAGGAATCAAGGTGGAGGGAACATAAAAGATGAAGGGTATATTGAGGCTTAGATTTTTGTTAGGACATCATTGCACTAGAAAGGAACTGTAACAGAGCAAAGGTTGGGAAAAGACTTTAATGATCTGGTCACAGGGAACTGGACTAGAGGAAGTGTATGAAAAGAGGTACTTCCTCAAAGGCTGGAGGGAGGAGCCTTTGGGGTCAGTTTGAGGTATTGAGAGGAACACTAATGGGAATCAGTCATTGTTTAAACTTGCACAGAGCATAGGGAGCAGTCTAAAATGTTATCAACCTTGGATAAATTGAGAAGCTGAACTGAAGGCCCTGACATATTAGGACCATCCATGAAGAGGTCTGTTTTAGGAGGGGCAATTGCACCTTAGGATAGGCGATTGTATCTAGCTGGTGTTAGAGTTCTTTTTTTTACTCCTGGATGGTTATGTGAATGAGGGAATAATTATATATAAGTTCCCTAGATTCTGATCAATAAATAATATCTCATTAGGAAGTATAGAGGCTGAGGATTTGTCCCCATAAGAAGGCTGGAGAGGACAAGGCATGTAAACACAGTATTTAATTTTAATGTCATAGATGTTTATCTTTAACATGTGGTTAAGCCAGTTTAATATCATCTAACTTTGTAAAATATCCCTTTTATTGGTATGACTTCTGTTTAGTAGAGATCCCTTTATTTTATTACTTAGGGCTAGAAAATTATATTAGTCAACATTAAGCCTACCTTCTACTTTAAGTACTTGCATGCCTGGAAAATATGAACACATTTAATATAAAAATAGGACAAATAGAACCATAATTGTATCGATGTAGTTATATTAATCAACTTTAGGTTTCAAAGAAAAATCAAGACTTTAACATAGTTATTTAAGCATAGTTGTAATTTAAAACCT
>PVHX01011893.1:19983-62129 GCA_004024805.1 Geosciurus inauris
GCAGAACAATGTTTTAGATTTTTATATCAGTACATTGAAGTTTAAATTGAATAAGCTTATATTAATTATAGTTAAATTAGTCATAAACATAAACCTTAGAAATTTACCCTTCATTTAGATCCACATCCCAAAATAATCCTTGTAAACTTTGAATTTAGGCAACAGTAGAAACCTTTAAAACTTATAGGAATTTATAAACTTTGTGCTGAAAGAAAGGACAATTGATTTTAACTTTTAAATTAAATTAAGTAAGCTTATATCTTAGGAATTTCCAGCATGAGGGTACTGTTTAGATTTTAAGAAAAGCAATTACTTAATCAAAGCCAAACATAGTCCAAGTAAATAAAACAAAAATAAACTTTTATGACCTCTTGTTGAGTTGGCTTTCAATCTTAAGATAGAATTAGGCTGGATTAGAGAATTACATTTATTTATCATTTATGAAAACACAATGTTTAAGTATATAGAATTATACCTGTTGGGCTTTAAATTAAGTAATTCTGTTTCTAATGATGACAAAGCAATTTTATATCCCATTGATAAAATTTACCATTTATGAAAACATTAAAATATTATCCTATGGAATTTAAAGGAATTAAAAGTATTTGGTATTGGATTTAACAGTTAACATCTTATCTAATAAACATATGAGTACTCAATATCAGATCTGATTTGGTTATTTTCATTAAAAAAAAATCAAGACATTAGGCAAGCATATTTAACAGTAACATCAAACAGTAATTTGAAGAAATTTTTGACAATGAGATATATATTAGACATTTTATAGACATTAACAAGTTATTAGTCCTTTGACCACATGGAAAGACTTGTGAGTTGAGTAATTTTAAAGATGTCTTTATGTTTACCCAATTCAAATTGAACCTTTTTAAATCATGTGCATTAAAGATATTTGGATCCATTTTTTAATTTTAGTTTATGAGCGCTCAGTTTACATAAACACAAATAGAGCATGCAGAAGGCCTTTTGAATTAAAGGTAGGTATACCTAGTCTCAGTAGAGTGTAAAAAAAACTTTTATAGTTGGATAAAATTCATCTGATCAGAAGTTTCAACTTTAGCACACAGAATTAAAGTTATAAGTTTTAAAAATGTAAGAGTGAAGAGTCCTAGAGAGAGATAAAAAATTATGGCCATTGTTTCAGTAAAGCAACAAGAGAGAACGGAGAAAGAAGAAATGGGCGGGGAAGTTTAGGTAGATGAAAATTAACCTCCTTTTCCCCTTTTTTTCCCCTTGAGCTGAGGTCTGAAAAAACGAGGCGTAGGCAGCTGTGAAAAGCTGCAAACCTAGTGGTTTATGGGGGAGGGGCTGCCGCCAACAGAAGAGCTTTGGCTGTTTTGTCTGAGTGAAAAGTCAGAACCCTCATTCCAATTGTTTGTGCTGAGGAGCTAAGGATTGGATGGGGGTACCCTTTTTTTTTTTTTAAAAAAAAAAGGGGGTAAAGTTTGTCAAGATGTTTTAGAAGACAGCTTGTAAGGGGAAGGGAAAGCTGGAGGTGGAGGGGAGATGTAAATAAGCCAGAAGAGGGCAGATGGCTGAGAAGCTTGTGATTGGAGTCTGTTGTATCCAGGGAAGAAAGCGATGTGAGGCAAATTTCGGAGTCGACAGAAACTTGGATGAATTTGGTTTGTAAGTTAGGAGGACATGGTGAGATTTAGAGAGAGTGCAGAGAAAGGGGTTGGCTTGGAGAAGGGAGAAGGCCTGAATAAAGGGATCTCCATCCATTCTTTTGATTGCTTGCAATAGTTACGTGGATTTCTAAGAAGACTGTGATCTAAGGAACCCATAGGTGGCTAAGAGTTATCCAATCGGTACACAGGCCAATCCTGAGTGCAAAGTTTTATAAGTTTCTTTGGTTCAATATTGGGAAGAAGATTAAGAGTGGAAAGATTTTCAAGAAGGCAATGTAATGGAGAGTCTGCTGGGAGGGAAGGGTTTGATCCCATTCTGTCACCTAGAAATGTCTATTAGTACAGCTTCAAAAGTGTCCCTTTGAAGCTATCAATAGACAGGAATAAGACCAACAGGGGGAGAAGGGTTGTCACCTGAGTCCCCCTGGGTCTAACCTCTCCCGGAGAGGCGGAGCCTTGGATCAACCTAGTGCTAGGATTTTCGGAGACCCCTCCAGGAGGAGTCGGAAAATTTGATCCTTGGCGGACGGAGGTAAACAGGGAAGGATCGACTAGTCCCAGCCAGCAGAATTTGAGCTAAAAGGAAAGGAGGGAGAGAGAGGGAGTAAAGGACCTGAGGGATGAAGAATTTAGGAAAGTGGGGTGGAGATTCTGGAAGTCTACCATAACCGTGAAGATCATGGTGGGGTGTGGTCTTCCCTTTGAGGCAGTCAGAGGGACCACCGGACGATCCACGGCTGGTCACCTCTGAGACCCTGCCTTCAAAGTTTTTATCTCCTCAAAAAGGGGACTCACCGAACGAAGGTTGTGGTGGGCGCGGACACTTGACGATCGAAAGAATGAGCAAAGGCTTTGAGGTGTGGTCGGCGGTTCAGGATGAGGGGTCTCAATAGAGAATTACTCCCTCATCCGAGTCACCAGCACCAAATGTTAGGGTATCGGCCAGCCAGACACGGACACCTCTGCGCAGCCAGGAAATCCTTTATTCAGGGGAGTGGGCACCCAGGCGAAGGAAAGAGGAAAGAGAGAGAGGGGACGTGTGGGAGGGATTTTATAGAGCCCACTACAAAACCACGTGGTGAGCTAGGGATTGGTCACTCCAAAATTGGGGGCAGATAAGCAGTAGCGGTCTTCTTTTTGACGTGCTAACCTGAGCGGTTAGGCTTTGTTTCCCAGGTGGAAGATTCCGGAGAGGAACCCCCTGGGGCAGGAACTGCCTTGGGCTTTTAGAGAGGGGATGTGAAAATTAATTACAAAAGGGCTGTTTTTTACCTTACAGACACCACTGACACGTACATGTGAGTGCCTAAGAAGTGCAGCACACACACATGATGTTGGCACACGTATGTAACATCCATGACCATGAGATTGGGCTGGCCCACACATGTGCATCCATATCCACTGCAGCATATGCCTGTGCACATGCATTAGAAAGGGAGTCTGAGATGCCATCACAGTGGAGGCCTGAGTCTGGGTTCAGTCCTTGACCAAGGAGCCCCTATAGGGCTGCCCCTGCCTGCTTGCAGGGAGTCCCCAGGTCCAGCCCTTTGACCTCTGGCTAAGAGAACGCACTGAGGTTGCTTCAGTCCATCCTATAAGTATTTGTGTACTTGGCTTGATATGTGGGTTGAAATCCACCCCACGCTGCTCCACTCCCTCCAACCCAGGGCTGAGCTCAGCTCCAGGTGTGCAGATGGTAGCCTTGGGCAGGACAAGGGAGGTAGCTAGGTGGGCACTTAATCTCTCCATTCCCTGAGCCCTGGCAGGCCTTGCTGGAAATCTAAGGCCATCATGCTAGATGAAAGGACCTGGATTCCCAGTCCCCATTGGCCAGATCACCTTCCTGTGCCCACAGGAGAAGGCTGAGTCCCAGTGGAGCGACCAGGGCTCAGCCAGGTTGGGAACCTAGATCTGCAAATCCATGCACCACCAGCCCATGGCACCAGCCTGCTGCATTCTGCCTGCCACTCTTTCCCAACCAAACCTTCTTCGTGAAGGGAGACCATCAAGCCAGCTGCTTTGGGATGAGGAGGAGCGTGCAGTCCTCCAGGTTAAAAATGGAGATGGAGGGAAACTGCTATGATTCCACTCTCCTCATGTCTCTGGTCTCTCATTGAGCTAGCAGTGTATTCTTTCTTCTTGCTAACTCACTTTTTAAAACGTTGATAGACTGTAAATTACTTTTTCTTTTTATACTTCTTAAAATATTCCCTGCTGTTGATATTGAGATGATGCTGGAGTTACAGGCTTGGTTTTAATACTATCGAGATGAGATGAACCATAGAGAGCTCATACAGCTTTTGAATGAGTTATTTTATTTATAAGAATTTTCTTAATGCCAGATGAATGTGACACACCTGGTTTCTTTTTGCCCACTCTCAAAGGAAGGGAGGATTGAGCATGGCCTGAGTCGGGGTTGCATTTCATTAACCTGAAGCCCAGAATCCTAGAGGAAGTGATCTTTAGCAGTCTACTACAACAGTCTCCTAGTTTCTACTTGCATGCCTCTGGTGGTGGGAAGCTCACTCCCTACCAAGATGGCTGGTCTCAGATAGTCTTTAGCCCCTTTCCTACCCCCATGGGCCCTGGCTCTGCTCTCTGGAACCTGGGAGGAAATCTCTCCACAATCCAACTTAGGATTCTCCTAGGGATAATTTCTTGCTCTGAAATCACCTGTTGGTCCTTTAAATCTCTATCTCTTCTTACACATCCCATCTTAGTCTCCAAAATATATACAGAATTCTTTTCTTGGAGATCAGGAAGACTACTGGAAACTGCTGTTATTTACCAAGACCAATCTCTCCCAAGTTCACTTCTGAAATGTCTCCATTCTGGTCATGCTTATAGAAGGATATCATGTTCAAATGAATGTTGGAAGTACTGGGTTAAACAAATATTAGAAACTTCTTTTGCAGCAGGACTTATCAGAGCCTTATATGATTCATGTACCTGTGACTCTCCAAAGCAGGTATGGGAGGCAGCATTTTATCAACTCAAGGTACTGTAGAACCATGGTCTTCAAATAATGTGCTCACCCAACAATTCACAAATCCTGTTTTGGTGTGGCTCTGGGAAAATTACATTAGTTTTAACTAATTGTGGGTGTCTTCAATGGTACTTGCAGAAGTCACACAGGATGCAGTCTGTCACAACTGATCTTAAGCAAGCGGCATGTCCTTCCCCTTGCCCCCAGGTCAGTTTTCCCCTTGTTTCCTTAAAAAGGCACCTCTAATTGTCTCTGACAAGTTGTGGCACAGCCTCCTCAGCTGAGCCCAGCATGTGTGAATGTTGCTGCTCAGATAACTGAGTATTTTCTTAAACCAGTAGTCTGGAAGGGTGTGGTCTGTTCTCCCCTGGGGCGGAGTGGGCCTTTTAAGGCCAGGTGAGGGAGCCTCCAATAATAGGACACTGTCTGCATCAACTGAAGGCTTCACTTACCCAAGACTTCTCCTGCCACAAGTCAATCACATGTCTGATATTCTTCTCCCACTCATTGCTTCTTTGGCTTGAGTGGTCTGGAGTGAAAAACCAAATGGCCTGGATTTAAATCCCCACTGGGTTTGTTTTGAGCTGTGTGATCCCGAGTAAGTTACTTAACCTCTTTGTGCATCATTTTTTTTGTTAAATGGAGATCCTAGTTGTATCTCATGAGGGTTTTGTATGCAGAACTGTGCCTAGCACATAGTAGGTGCTGTGTCAATGTGGTCACTATGACTATTGAAGGCTGTTTGGGGGATGTTGTGAACAGAGTGGGGTGGAGAACTTAATGGAGGATCAGTATGAACTAATCTTCAATTCATTTTCAAGTTCAATATTTTTACCCTTACGGCTAATGATCATGGAAATGAGGGACTCTGATCATGGATTCAGAGACACAAATGGAATTCAAGCAACAGAATTTCCAACCAGAGATGGTAAAGCAATTACGGTCCTGGAACATCACTGGGGTCAGCCCCATTACTTTTCAAATGGGAAAACTGAGCCCCAGAGAAGGAGAAGAGCTTGCCCGAGGTTACCTGGCAACGTGGTAAACTCAGTGAACACCTGAGGCAACAAAAACCAAGAGGTATTCTATAATTTGCTAAAGTGTCTCACTTTAGTTCAGTGTTCTCAATGGCATGGCAGAAAAGCTGCCATTGTCTTTATGGTCAGTGGCTGGAACCCTATCCTGACATCAGTTTAGAATGAAGCAGACATTTAGATCATGACTAAGTTTCAAAGGCTACACAATACAATGTTTTTGTTCATGATTTCTTTGTAAATTTAGAGTCCTAATTAAGATTTTCTAAGACTTGATTTTCATTTCACCTCTTGTAGGAATGCTACCTGTCACACACAGGCCAAATTAGGGACCCATGCCTCACTTTTGATTCCCAGGAATTACTTCTGATTATCAACACAATCACAGCAGTGAATGATATAATCAACTAATATGCCTAATTGTCCATTAAATGTTATTATTTTGAAAAATAATATTAACATTTGATTCTCTGTTCTTGAGAATAGCATCTAATATTTGGCAAGTGTACAATACACATTTATCAATAAAGCGAATGTCATAAAACATTTGGGTAGATTCTTCACTTTATTTACTTTCACATTTAAAATTTACTAAATAGCTACTTCTTTGGAAAGTGAATGAGATACTTGGAGTAAAGATAGGGTGAGGCTGAAACCAAGTTTTAAAAAGATAAATGAAACAAAACTTCAATGAGGGACCTAAAGAAATACTAAACTGATCAGATCCAGAATAAATGTTGTAAGAGTATTCATAAACATGTTTTCATTTGTGTAAAGAAAAGAAAACAATCCACAGAACGAAGAGACAAGCTACTGAATGGAAGAAAGTATTTACAATCTATACATATGGCAATGGGTTAATAACTAGAATGTATCAGAAACTCTAAAAACTCAACATTCATTAACAATAACTTGATTAAAAATGTGCACTGTAACCGAGCATTTCTCAAAGAGTCATACAAATAGAAAACAAGTATATTAAAAAGTTCTCACTATCACTAACGATCAGTAAAATCCAATCAGAATGACAATGAGATATCAACTCACTCCAGTAAGAACAGTGATTTATCAAATAAACTCAACAAAAAAGAATTAGTGAGGATGTGAAGAAAAAGGAAAACATGCACAATGTTTTTTGGAAATGCAAATTAGTGTAGCCATTTTGGAAGAAAAAAATGGGTATTTCACAAAGAAATTAAAATAGAACTACCATGTGATTGAGAAATCTCACTATTGGGTATGTATCCAAAGGAAATGAAATAAATATATTGAAGAGCCATCTGTACTCCCATGTTCATTGCAATACTATTCACAACCACCAAGAAGTGAAAACTTTCTAAGCGGCCATTAATACATAAACAGATAAAGAAAATGTGGCATATACACATGATGAAATACTGTTGTTCAGATAAAAGAATGAAATCCTGTCATTTGTGACAACATGTGTGGAACTAGAGATTGTGTTAGTTTAAACTCAGCAAAGAAAAAGCACTGCATGATATCACTAATACATGCAGTCTAAAATATTTGATCCCATAGAAGTTGAAAGTATAATGGTGTTTACCAGAGGCTGGAGAGAGAGAGAGAGAAAGAGGAAAGAATGATAGGGGTAAGAAGTTCTGAGGTTCTATTGCATGGCAGTGCAATAGAAAGTAGTGTGTATTTAGGTAAAGCACTATTGCTTTTATAAAGATAGAAGAAAGGAATTTGAATGGCTGTACCCTAAAGAACTGAGTAATGTTTGAGGATATTAATCCAATTTACATATCATACAATGTATACATATATTGAAATTCCACATAACAATTCATTAAAACATGTAGTTTTATATTTTCACATATCAGTTAAAATATATTTAAGCATGACAAAATAAAAGAGGCTCAAGGGAGCTTGTTTTGTTTTCCCTTCATACCACATGAGGACCCATTGAAAAGGCAATGTCTATGAGGAACAGACCTATCAGTAACCTGCTGGCACCTTGATCTTGGGATTCCAATCTCCAGAATTCTTAGAAATAAGTATTTGAATTTTTAGTTTTTTAGATGATAAGTAACTAGGAAGCATGTGAGTGTTATGCTATATTTTGATTACACAAATAAAATCCCATCTTCTAACATTTCACATTCTTTTTTAAAAATTGTAGATGGACACAATTTTACTTATTTATTCTCATGTGGTGCTAAGGATTGAACGCAGAGCTTCATGCATGCAAGGCAAGAGCTCTACCACTGAGCTACAATCCCAGCCCAATATTTCATATTCTTATCCCTTTTGATGGATAGACTAGATTTATGTACATGCATCTGAAATCCTTTACTGGAAGATCATTCCTGTTTACCAAATAAAAGATTTGATAGACAACCCACAGTGATACAGGGCCTCGGGACTGGGGACCCTCTGCCCAATGGAGGGCAGGACGGCTGACCTCTGCCCTTCCAAAGCCTGGGCCTTTGGCACAATGTTGATGGGTTGGGGGAGCTGCAGGCTGTTGAAGCCCCTTGACTAAAAGCAAAGACCTGGATGAGCAATGGGGAACAGGACAGTGGAAGAGGAAGGCAGGGCAGGTACCTGGGAGTGGGGAGAGCAGCAAAAGTGGAGGATGCCAGGGGCTGGAGAGATGGTGTCTATTTTTTTGTTTTCTGTAAAGGGGAGCATATAGGACTGCAGGCGGGTAGACAGGTGGTGGCAGTTCCTAGGGTAGGGCACCTGCTGACACCTTTCTCACCCTCAGCTTGGGGACAGCTTCCAGCAATGGGTCCCCAGGACCCATCTCCTCCCTTTCCTAGCCTCACTGGACTTGGAGCTGGGGATACAGAGACCAGAGTCGATGAAAAGCTGCATGTGGTACTTTACTTCAGTGGGGTCCACCTTGCTGAGGGCATCTTGGAGAATCTGTACATCCTTCACATCTTTGAAGCTCCTCAGAGAGGCACTCATAGACCTTGACAAGGTCCAGGCCACAAGGGTCCAGCCACTTTTTGAGCTCCTCTGCATTATACTCTTTCATGGCCTTCTCACTGATGTGCAGCTTGGCACAGCCCTGCATGTGCTCCTTAAAGGCCCCCACTTTGTGGTTAAACCCTTGTGGGGTTAAGACCCACGTTTGCTGAGCTCAGACTACTTTTAAAGGCTCGATTTGCAGTATATATTCACAGGCCACACTATAGTTATAAAGAAAAACATTTTATTGTATTTACAATAGGATAATTAAAATAGAAAAATTAAAAGTGAAATATTAAAAGAGAACTATTAAAAAAAGGAAATCCCTCCCAGAAGAAACCCACTTACAGCAGCACTGGAATTTTATCATCACAGGCAACGCAGCAAACACAACTACAGCCATCCGAATCACTTGGCATTTCTCCTCTCCTCAGCAGCACTGGACTTTATCATGACAGGCAATGCAGCAAACACAACTGTAACCATCTGAATCACTGCATTTCTCCTCTCCTTAGCAGCACTGGAGTTTTATCATCACAGGCAATGCAGCAAGCACAACTATAGCCATTAGAATCACTTTGCATTTTTCCATTTCTTCTTCCCTCCTTTATAGGGAGAAATAAGCAAATGAGCTCATGTCTGGAGCCAACTTAGGCCTACATTATTCTTCACAACAATCTCAAGGACTAGATCTGGCCAGGACCCAGTCCTCCAGATGTTTTGTCTCAAAGACCAGGGACAGAGAGCTTATCTGCCCCTGGTCTGTCAATGTGCCAGACAGTTATTTAGCTTGCTTACCTCTTATCCCCATTTTACCTTTCCTTGAAACAGGACTCCTTATTCCTAAAACCCTCCATGTACTGGTGCTTGGCCATCTTAATTTTAGCAAAGAACTGTCTGAAACAGGCATGGGGTCCACCTTCAGACTCTTGGCTAGCTCCACGATGAATTGCATGACAATGGTCTGGTGGGTCACCTGCACCATAAATGCACACTTCTCCTCCACCTCTAGGTCAATGCACCAGATAACCAACTAATTGGCTGTATCCTCACATACCAAGTGATTGTCTGACAGCTACTTCTGGTGATCATCCCAGTGGTGGAACATGCCAAAGTGGTCTTTTTCTCATACTTTGCCACAAAGTTTTTGTGTTTCTGCTCCCTTGCTTCCTCTGAATATTTCTCTGCCTTCTCAGGCTTGGTATTGACCATGCTCTTGCTGAAGCCATCTTAGGCTAGTGTGTCTACATTCCAGGGAATGCTCTTTTCCTCCTTGCACATCTTTTCCAGCTTCTGCTCTCAGCTCCATTCCACCTTGCACAGTTGCTGTGCCTCAGACTGCAGTCACTCCAGTTCTGCCTGGCCACCTTTGGCCACATTAAGCTCCTTCAGCTTCTGATGGAACTTGGACACCTTGTGCTTGCACTTGTGGATATCTCTGCCAGCTCCTCCTTCTCCTTCTGAAACTGCTTCATGTGCTCTACCCTGGCCAGATGCCACAAGCAGAAGAAGCTGGCCATATTGATGTTAGGGTGCCTCTTGTCCTCATCATTAGACACTTCAATGTGGTCCCACACAGTAGTCCACCATCTTGCCTTAGTGGCCTAGCCCACTCTGGCTCTGGTAGCAGAGGTAACAGCACTGCTGGATATTTGAGCCATGGAGCCCAGCCTCTTATCCATTTATATTTATGTAAGCAAAGCAAAAATAGTTTAGGGAATTAAATTTTATACTTAAATTGATATACAATACAAGGGTAAGTAGTCTTCAATGGTTCACTAAGATTGATGACAATTATCAGTGATTTGCTGGAATAAAGGGAGATGTATGCTTTTCTTAACAAAAATTACTTGCATTTTCAATACAACAAAAGATTATGGATTAGCACATGTATGCATATACATATGCCAGTAGCAGTGACTGAAAAACAAAATGCATTCTTCCTCTAGGATAAAAATCAATGTCTGGGATATCAGGCAGGTTCAAATATCTAGTATCTTGTGCAATATTATCTCTTTCTAAATCAAATTTCCCAATAATGATTAAAAGCAAAAGTTTAATTGTATTTTTAAGGCAGAGAAAGGGGGGAGGGAGAGAGATAAAGATAGAGATGGCTTAATAGAGGTGCCTGCAATTATCTGCCACAGAGAAGAAACAAGGTGCTTAAGGTTGACTGCATTTTGAGGAAATTAACTGAGGGAGAAATCTGGAAATTGGGAAGGAATTGATGGGAACTCTGAACAACATAGAAACTCAGAAAGGAACAAAGCATAGTGCAACTACAAGCTAAACCCCAGGGGTAAGAATGAGGATAAGGGTTTTCCACATTTCTATGAAAGGGTAAGGCAGAAAATTGTATCATCCCCCAAAAGGGCTTTAAGTCCTAACTAATGAAGAATTCCAAAGTGCTCATAGGCTTTTGAATTCCTTTGGGGACCTGACTTGATTCTGAGTGACTATTTAGTCCAAAGAAGGTCACCTTGGTCAATTCCCAACTCCTAGCATCAAAGATTATAATAGCTAGACACAATTCTACATTAGGGACCATTAGACAACCCCCAGATACTTCCAGAAACCTTGGCCCTGTGCATGCCTTACAGGATGGAAAACAGAAGTCTCGGTTTCCTACAGATCTAGAACTAGAGTTATGAATGCCACATACCCTGTTGCCACCCATGACTGCTGTATGGAGCCTAAGGCAGTTCTTCTTTCTATAATACAGCCTTGGGACTTCATTTCTTGCCTCCTAATACCCTACCATCACTTGTCTTTGTCTTTTGGGACTTGAGGAAGGTTACTTCCACATCTGACAGTAGTGGGACACTAGATGCCATTGTCAAAAGTCCCATCAGTGTTCAGATCTGTAGGTCCTGAGGACAAGCGTCTTTGTAAGTTCCTGTCTCCTGCAAAGTTGTACATGTACCTTCATGAATTGCTAAAGTCTACACTACTTAGATGGTACTCACAGACACTGCTGATTCAGGCTACAGATGAAGATATCACATGAAGGCTTTTGAGCTTACTCATACCCAAAGCCAAAGCACTATACCAGTGACATAATATCCCACTTAGCCAAAGAATTTTGTTCTACAAAAGCTGCTTTGTAAAACAAGACGTGGTGGCTTCTAAACAATGTGTACATATCAACATGGAAACCTCATAAACATGAATAAAACAAGGAAGCATGACAACTTAAAAGAAACACATATTCTCCATAAGTGGAACCCAACCTGCACGAAATTTATGAGATCCCTGAAAAAGAATTCAAAGTAAATTTCCTATGGAAACTCAAGAAGATGCAAGAAAATACAGAAAAATAATACAATGAAATTTTTTTAAAAAAATTATTAATGAGGACTTCAACTGTGCTAAAAGTAGCAAAGAAAATCAGGAATTTTAATACTGAAATGATTATACATCAATGAAATACATCAATGATTAAAAAAATGCTTCCACAACAGATTAGTATAAGTAAAAGAAAGAATGTCTGGACTTTGCATGGATCTTTTGAGATAATCAAGAAAAAGAAGACAAAAATAGGGAGAGACAAATCAAGCAGGAAAGCCAGCAAGCTTTCTAGCTGGAGGCTTCTCAATACCTGATTTCAAAACATTACAAAACCATGGTGAGCTAAATGGTATATTAGTAGCATAAAAAACCAGCACACAGATCAAAGGGCCAGAACAGAAAAACAAAAAATAATCAACAAATATACAGTCAACTGATTTTTATTATGTTCTGCAAGAATATACACTGGGAAAGAACAGGCTCTTTTGCTGATGCTGCTGACAAGATGATATACACATGAAAAATAGTTAAAGTATTACTTCTTACTATACACAAAGATCAACTCAAAATGTGTAAAAGAACTGATCAGCAATAAATATTTAATACCTGAAATAATGATATTAGTATAAGAAAAATTTTTTTAAATGCTTCAAGATATTGATGTAGGCAAAGAGTTTATGAAGAAAATCTCAAAAGCACAGACATCAACAGTAAATATACAAAACATTATTATATCAAAGTAAGAATCTTCTAAGTAGCACAGAATAGTAACAGAATTCATAGAAAAGCTGCAGAATGAGAGAAAACATTTGTGAACTATCTGGCAAAGGATTAGTTATCTAGAACATGTAAGAAATTTAAAAAAAACAAACGTATCAACAAGCTGAGTTCATTGGCACATGCCTGTAATCTCAGCTACTCAAGAAGTAGGAGGATTTTAAATTCAGGGAAGCCTAGGAAACTTAGCAAGACCCTGTCTCAAAATAAAAATAAAAGGTGCTGAAGATAGAGCTCAGTGGTAGACGGCCACCTGGAAACCCACAGCATCACGAAACCACAAAACTAAATATAAAACAACCCATTTTAATATCTATTTCTCAGAAGAAGACATACAAATGGCCAAATAGTACATGTGAAAATATGCAACATCACTAGTCATTAAGGAAATGTAAATCAAAACCAAAATTGACTATTGCCTCACTCCAGCTGGAACGGGTATTGTCAAAGAAACAAATAACAAGAAATGCTACCAAGCATTCAGAGAAAGGTGAACTCTTATACACTGCTGGTGGGAATGAAATAACAATGGACTTCATAAAACCATACGGAGATTCCTTTAGAAACTGCAAAAAGACTACTGTGTGACCCAGGAATTCCACTGATGGGTAAATATCAAAAGAATTGAAATGAAAACAATATACAAGATATATCTGCATGTTCATATTTATTGTAGCACTATTCACAAAAGCCAGGATATGAAATCATTCAAGATGTCTATTAATGGATAAATGTATAAGGAAAATTTGGATACAGACACACACACACACACATATACACACAGAAAATGGAATATTATTCAGCCATAAAAATGCACTAAATTCTGCACATGCAGTGGCATGAATCAACATGGAAGTCATATTAATTGAAGTGAGACAAAAAAATACCATGTTTTCACTCATTTGTGGAAACTAAAATGTTGATCTCATAGAACAGAGTGGAACAGTGGTCATGAGATACTGGGAAAGGCAGAAGGGAGGGGTAATGCCAGAAAGTTAGGTCATGAATATCAAAACAGATTTTTTTTCCTAAAATTCTGGTTGTCTAGAGGTAACTGTTGTTTTCAACAATTTATAATGTCTAGAGGTAACTGTTGTTTTCAACAATTTATACTTCAAAATAACTAGGAAAAAAGAATATAAAAGTTTCCAACAACTACGCATAAGATCCCAATGACCTGTAAAGCTGAGGCAGGAGTATCTCAAATTTGAGGCCAGTCTCGGCAACTTAGGCCTTTACCAACTTGCAAGACCTTGTCTCAAAATTTAAATAAATAAATAAATAAATAAATAAATAAATAAATAAATAAAAATGGGTTGGGGATGTATCTTGGTGGTAAAGCACCCCTGGGTTTTTTCTCCAATAAAAAGAAAGAATTCCCAACGGGTAGAAACAATGTTTAAGGAGATACGAATATTTATTACCCAAGTTTGATCATTACACATTGTATAAGTGTATTAAATTATTGTTCTCTGCCACATAAAAAAATACAAATATTGTTTCTGAATTTTAAAAAAGAAAAGCAAGCAAAGAATAAAAATATATAATGATGTGTAATGATTCTATTAAATGTTGGTTAGTTCCTATCATTGAATATATATTTATATATGTAAGTTTATTTCAAAATCATACAGACTACTTAATGTAGATGCAGGCTTTATTAGCAGAATGTAAAATATTTAATAAAATCAGCTTAATATATTTTATCATAAACATATGTGAAAGGAGAGCATAAATACCTTCCCCCTTTAAAATATTCAAATTAAAAGTGAAAAAAATGAATTGTGTTGAAATAGAAGGTTATTTTCTGAACACATTAAGGATTAACTATAGCACTGAAATAGTGATCCTATAGGTTATCATATTTTATTTTGCTTTGTTTTTTGGTACTGAGTACTGAAATCAGATGCACTTTATTACTGTATTATGTCCCCATCCCTTTCTATTTTACTTTGAGTAGGTTCTCCCTCAGTTGCCCAGCCTGGCTTTGAACTTGAAATCCTTCTGCCTCAGCCTCCTGAGTAAATGGAAGGCCTTCACCACTGCTTCTGGCTTCTGCAGTTAATTTTAAATCAGCAGAAATACGCTACATATAATCAGAATAAAAGTTTGTCATTAATTAAATACAAAAGTTTTCTTTTAAGATGATGAATTATTGAGTATCAGGTGAAAGATTGAGTGCCCCTACTCAAGCAGACAGAGCCTCTAGTGAGAAACCTCTAGTTTGAGAGATGCCCTTGTGTGTAGACATGGAATTACCAAGGGCCATAAGGACAACTGTTATTCATAGATATAAGTCCTACTGCAGTAAAATAACACTTTGACTCAGAGTATTAGTTGTGGGAAAGTGTAGGATATGAGATAATAATCATAACTATACTGATGTATAGTTATTTAATGTGGATTTTCAAAGCAATAACTTGCCTGGCATTGAGCAAAATTAAATACAAAGTAATTTAGGATCGGTGGGCATATATATGAAGATCTCCTAATGTGCCTTTTATAAGTAAAACTGCTATATATATATGTACATACACATATGCATATGTACACATACATATGTATATCAAAGAAAGTACAATACTTGTCTAGGTGAGCAGACACTCTTCCTGACAGGAGAGATACCCTCACAAAAGTATTTTTTCTGAATAAATGGTTTTCAGAAAGTTCCTTAGATAAACTGAATTTATCTATAGCTTTTAACATTATACTTCTGGGTGAGGATGTCTCAGAACAATAATTAAATCATACTGACACAGTGGTAATTCAATGCTGATAATGAACCTACGAACTAAGCAGGAGGTGTGTAACTCTTGGAAGTATTTAGCCATGGCATTTATTTAAATTAAGAAGTATGATGAGCCGGGTGTGGTGGCACAAGCCTCTGATCTCAGCACTTAGGCTGAGACAGGAGAATCGCGAGTTCAAAACCAGCCTCAGCAACGG
This sequence comes from Geosciurus inauris, assembly GCA_004024805.1. Taxonomy (NCBI): domain Eukaryota; kingdom Metazoa; phylum Chordata; class Mammalia; order Rodentia; family Sciuridae; genus Geosciurus; species Geosciurus inauris. The sequence goes on from PVHX01011893.1 coordinate 35,604, forward strand.
CGAGGCACTAAGCAACTCAGTGAGACCCTGTCTCTACATAAAACACAAAATAGGGCTGGGAGTGTGGCTCAGTGGTTGAGTGCCCCTGAGTTCAATCTTCAGTACCAAAAAAAAAAAAAAAAAAAAAGAAGAAGAAGTATGATGAACACCAGCAATATAATCCATGTTGACTTTTTGAAAAGTATGTTCCTGTTGAAAATTAACATGCAATCCTGAAAGTGCATGCTAACACATTGAAAAAGGGATTTCAAGGAGATTACATTTATTATCTTATACAATGTCTTTTCTTGATGTAACTTTTTCATTATTTAGGGACATATTTTTATTTCCAAATTAAATGTATTACTAAAAGTGATTGCTGGATGAGGTTAAGAAAATTTCAGTCCAGATACTGATTATTTATTTGATAGCTTTGTAGCAAAGAACAGTGGATGGTGTTTTGGACAATGAGACACAAGGAAGAGTCTGAAAATGGAATGACTCAAAACTTGTAAGAGTTATAATAACATATCATAGATGTGAAATAGTACCAATCAGAGTACCATTAAACATAAACCTGAATGCAAAACAATATAGTATGGCAGTGACTCTGGGGGGGCTGTTTTTTTGTTTTGTTTTGTTTTTGTACTGAGGAATGAACTCAGGGGTACTTGACCACTGAGCCACATCCCCAGCCCTATTTTGTGTTTTATGTAGAGACAGGGTCTCACTGAGTTGCTTAGCACCTCGCCATTGCTGAGGCTGGCTTTGAACTCATGATTCTCCTGTCTCACCCTCCCAAAGTGCTAGGATTACCGACATGCACCATGGGAAGGTGTTTTATCTTGCAGAAGGGAAAATAAATTTTTATATAGCCTGAGCAGTCAAAATCCAGTTGGTTTCATGAATAGTTGGGTCAAAATAATTTTCAGAAGGAATTTTTCAGTGCAAGCCTATAATCTCAGCATCTTCAGAATTTAAGGGAGGAGGATGGCAAGTTCAAGGTCAGCCTCAGCAATTTAGCAAGGCCATTCTCAAAACAAAATAAATAAATCAATATACGAGGGATATAATTTATTAGGAAAGCCCTCTGGGCTTCAGTTCCCTTTATGAAAAAAAAAAGGAGGAATTTTTCTTGTAGTTTGCAGCTTATGATTGGTCAATTTGTGCTTACTAGAAGACCTGAGGAGTTGGGGATTAAGTTCAAAGAATTTTCTCAATAGAAATTATACGTGGAGTCTTTCATAAAAATTCCTGAAAATAATAATAAGACATAATTAGATGTTTCTGTAACTCTGTTTTCAAATTAAAATTATATTAAAAAATTGGGCAATGACTCAAGATTAGCAAAGTAGAAAAGGTTATATGTATCCTGAATACAGATAAAAGAATGAGCTTTATGGAAACAACACAGAGGAAGAGAGAAAAAGTAAAGAAACAGAATTATGAAAGTTGAAGATAATAAAGACTCAATATTGTCAGTTGAAATCATGATGATCTATCCATCCTGAGGATTAGATAGGAAGTTGTGTAATTTAGGTATGTGCATAAAAAGTTCAGAGTCCAATAGCAAAAATTTAAGCATATTACATTTATTTCATTCTAATAAATGTTTAGCCCAAAGTACACAATTTGATTCACTTACGTTTTTCATGAAAATTTTGAGATCTTAATGTTTTTTTATTATGTCAAGGCAGTGGGTATCTAAAAGCATTAAATTCTGTAAAATTGTGTCACTAGATATATAGTTACCAATCAAGCTTTGACAAAAAGCCTTCCTTTTATGTATAATAGGAGAGGAATATGTAAACATATTAAAAATTACTTATGGATAAAAATTTCATTGATTTTATTCTTTAACTCCTAGCTATCTGCCATTTAAAATCAATTACCAACATTCAAAAGAAATTATTTTCTTCTTTAAAAATTATTATTTTTTATTTAAATGTCAAAATGTAACTTTTGCATGACACTAATGCAAATAATTAATAATAATATGATGTGATAATAAAAAGTGAACAGGTATACTCAAACAGTATTTGCCTAGAAAATATATAAGATTAATGTACATATACAGAATTTGCAAGCAGTGGTGAATGTCTGTTATCTCAGTGACTGGTGTCTCAGAAAGCTGAGGTATGATGATTACAAGTTCAAGACCTGTCTCAGCAACTTAGCAAGTCCCTAAGCAAACCTGGGTTCTATCCTAAGTTTCTCCATTCTTCCTATACCCCCTCCCACATTATGGATTAGCATCCACTTATCAGGGAGAACATTCGGCCTTTGGTTTTTTGGGATTGGCTTACTTCACTTAGCATCATGGTCTCCAACTCCATCCATTTACCTGCAAATGCCATAATTTTATTCTCTTTTAATGCTGAGTAATATTCCATTGTGTATATACACCACAGTTTCTTTATCCATTCATCTATTGAAGGGCATCTAGGTCAGTTCCAGAGTTTAGGTATAGTGAATTGTGCTGGTATAAACAGTGAAGTGGCTGCATTACTGTAGTATGCTGTTTTTAAGTCCTTTGGGTATAGACCAAGGAGTGGGATGGCTGGGTCGAATGGTGGTTCCATTCCAAGTTTCCTAAGGAATCATCATACTGCTTTCCAGAGTGGTTGCATCAATTTGCAGTCCCACTAGCAATGTATGAGTGTGCCTTTTCCTCCACATCCTCGCCAGCACTTGTTCTTGTTTGTATTCTTGATAACTGTTGATTTTGGCCTTTTAAATGTAACATTCCCTTGATATCTACAATGAACTGGTTTTAGGATCTTGCATATAAAAAATTCATATACACACAAGTTACATAAAATGACATAGTATTTGCATATTAACTGAGTTCATTCTCCAGTGTACAACACATAATTTTTTTAGATCACCTTAGATAGCTGATATAATGCTATACAAACAGTAGCTATAATATATTCTTCAGAAAATAATGACAAGAAAAAAAGTCTGTTCATTCTCAATTCAGACATAGATTTTTTTAAAAATATATTTTGGTCCATAGTTGGTTGAATCTATGAAACTGAGGGTCAACTTCATTCAGATATGAATCTCCTATAAATAAAATGGTTGCAATAATCAAAATGAATAGTGAATAATTGTGAATTTATAATTTTTCTTTATGAATGTTATTTGTTCTAATTAGTTATACATGACAGTAGAATGCATTTGGGTATTTTGATATATCATACATAAATGGGGTATAATTTTTCTCTGATTGTACATGTTGTAAAATCACATTGGTTATGCAGCCATATATGTACATAAGGTAATAATGTCTGTTTCATTCTGCTATCTTCCTATCCCCATATTCCCTCCACTCCTGCTTCACTCTCCTCTAACTAATCTAAAGTAACTCTATTCCTCCCTAACCCCCTTCGCTTATCATGAAGTAGCATCTACATATCAGAGGAAACATTTGGCCATTGGATTTTTGGAATTAGCTTATTTTGCTTAGCATGATATTCTCCATCCATTTTATGGCAAAAGCCATAATTTCATCCTCATTTAAAGCAGAATAATATTCCATTAGATATGTATTTCACATATTCTTTATCCATTCATTTATTGTCACTAGGTTGGTTTCATAGTTTAGCTATTGTGAATTGAGCTGCTACAAACATTGACGTGGCCATGTCATTGTAGTACACTGATTTTAAGTCCTCTGGCCATAAACCAAGAAGTGGGATAGCTGGGTCAAATGGAGGTTCTGTTCCAAGTTTTCTGAGAAATCTAAATACTGCTTTCCATAGTGGTTGCACCAATTTGCACTCCCACCAGCAATATATGAGTGTACCTTTCCCCCCACATCCTCACCAACATTTATTGTTGTGTATACTCTCTTTTTTTTGGTACTGTGCATTGAACTCAGGGGTACTCGACCACTGAGACACATCCCCAGCCCTATTTATTTTCCTTAGAGACAGGGTCTCACCGAGTTGCTTAGTGCCTTGCCATTGCTGAGGCTGGGTTTGAACTCCTGATTCTCCTGTCTCAGCTTCCCAAGCTGGTAGAGTTACAGGTGTGAGCCACTGCACCTGGCTGCCTGTATTATTGATCATTGCCATTCTCACTCCAAAATCTTAGTTTTGATTTGCATTTCTCTAACTGCTAGAAATGTTGAACATTTTTTCATATATTTGTTCATCTATTGTATTTCTTCTGTGAAGTACAGATAGCTCATTTCCTTAGCCCAGTTATTGACTGAAAAATAAACATTGTCTTTTAGAATATGATTTCATTTAAAAATATACAATTTTATATGTTATTATGATTCATACAAATAAAAATATTTACCTTCATGGTTAACACAAATCAAAGTAAATGTAATAAAAATAAACAAAATATTGTTCTATTTTAGAATTTAACAAGTCCTTAAAAATTCATCAGACAAGAGAAGACAAGCTAATTTGATTCCGTTGCTAGTTCTAGTAATAAGGGAGTTCAGAGGAAGTCTAGACACACTGCCTTGCCAAAATAAAGGGCTAGAGAGAATTTAGGAGGTGGTGTAGGGGAAGACCATGGAATATTGGCCCTATCCAAGAGAAAAATAATCCTACTACTGACAAGACACTGGGGCTGTTCCTATAATTTGGCTATTGTGCATTACTCTGATACAAACATTGAGATGTATATTTCACTAGAATATGTGATTTCAGTTCTTTTAGAAAAATGCTAAAGAGTGGAATAAATGAGTCATATGGTGAATAAAAAATGTTGTATATAGACACAATGGAGTTCTACTAATCCATAAAGAATTAAATTATATCGTTTGTGGATAAATGGATGGAACTGGAGAACATAAGTAAAATAAGCCAAATTTGGGGGTCAAATTATTTCCCTTGTATAGTAAAACTAGAGAGAAAAGGGGAATAAAAAATGGAGGGTTCACAAAAACAGAAGATAGATCAGTTGAGGAGGCATAAGGGATCAAGGGGAAGAAAAGTAGTTGGGGATAGATAAGTCATTCTAGTAATATGTGTATAGGTCTGCCTCAATGTGATTTTTGTTTTTATTATATATTCATAGCATCTTAGCATTTAATAGAATCTATAAACAATAAATATTTACTATATTTTACAAAAGATAGCCACTGCAGAACTGGGGAATAATTATAGAAAGATAGAACTGTGGAATAAAGCTGACTGAATTATGCTAGGTGCACATATGAATAGACCACAACAAATTCCCTATACTAATAAAGGACCAATATAAAATATATGTAAATAAATAAAAAAATACCAGAAGAGAAGATGAAGGGAAACAGGAAAGATGAGGGGAGGGAAAGTGGAAGTACTGGGAAATGAATTGGAGCAAATTATGTTATGTGTATACATGAATATGTCACAATAAATCCCACTTTTATGCCTAATTATAAAGGAATAAATGTAAACTTTCTATCATGTTCGTAGTAAGAGGCATTTTCACAGACTGGAGTAAAGCTCTGGCAGAATTTAGGTTCCTGTCCTTCCAGGAAACTGGGAGAAAGGAGTGCTATCTTCCTTCAAGATTACATGTCAAAAAGATAGTTCCCAGGTCCTTGAGAAAGACATTTCTACGTTGTAAAACTAACAAGAGCTTTTTAAAAGATTTAAAACACAATGAAGCAGCAGAAAAAATATTTACAAGTACAGTTTATTTAAAATAAATGCTCTAAGAAAAGGGAAGACAGAGTCCTAGAATCTGAAAGAAACCTATCTAAAATTTCAGCAGGCTGAGGGGAATGTCAGGGCCCTATTTGTTACTAGTTTACAACCACATTCAGAAAATGAAAAGCATCATGGTATAGGTTTCAAATTACAAGGCTCTAGTAAGAGTAAAATAAGCTATAAAATAGTTCTTCAGAGATATTTCTTTTAATATCAATTAAATTGAGTGAAAAAATCATAATTTCAAACAAGCTACAAAGAAGTCCTATAGACATTCCATTATGGCCATACCACAGTTTATCTGTTTACTTGCTGAAAGACATCTGCATAATTGTTACGGTGGCACATTCGCGAGCACGCAAATGTGTGATAAACCTCCAGTTCACTTGCATAAAGTAAACCTAAGGGATAGATTGATGGGTCATACTATAAGTGGCAGCACAATTATGCATTACTGTCAGCAATGTGTGAGAGTTCCATTTCTTCCTATTTACCAGTTTCACCAGTCTTATAAATTGTCAGTCTTTTAATTTTGGTCATTCTAATAATATGTGTATAGTTTTGTTCTGGTTCTGTCAACTGCTAGTAGGGGATTCTGGTTTTCCATTTGGAGTAGCCAATCTACTTTGAAGCAATGGTTCACAGGCTGTCTTAGAATTTTGAGATCCCAGGGACTTGTACCCATTTCTAGCCATCTGCATCTGGTCCAAGATATCTGCTGGGCCTTCAGCAATTTCTTTGACTGAATGATCTTCAAGGATTATTGAAGGATCAAAAAGCAAGGATGAAGAAGGGCACTGCATAGCATCACCAACAACATCCAAGTCATCACTGAACTCCAGTGGTAAATTCTCAGTGGGCTGAAGCTCAGTAGCACTGAAGTACAGATCCAGGGAGCCAGCTTCCAGATTGTCTGGCATATACAGTACCTGTTTCTGCTTATAAATCTGAATAAGCAAGGGAAAATGCATTTGTCAGCAGGGATCCTCGAATTGGCTTATAGCAACCAGTTTGTTGCAAGGTACCTCTTCAGATCTCTGGCAACATTTGAAGAGAATCTGACATTTTTATCACTTTAAGTGCTCTCATTCTTTGGCCAAAAGGCCCTCTGTGCCAGTAAGAAGACTACTACCTAGAGCTTCATGTTCCACTTTGTGATTATGTAAGTGCCCAGGCTGTTTCTTCTTAAGCTGATGTGGAAGTCATTTAAACTGATCAATGTACAAATACTGCAATGAATCAGCTTTTCATGGACAATCAGGGCCACTTCTTCAGCTGTGTAGGCACCAGCATGTTTTAAGGAATCTTCTTGATCACCGTCTATGCTATCAGCTTCAGTCAGGGTTCCCTTTCCATGTCTGATCCACACTAATGGGTTCCTAGTCCCCATCACTGCAGCTATCTTCATCCAGTATTCAGCTGGCTTCACTGAGTCTACTTTCTGGAGTCTGAAAGTGCAGTTCATTCTTAGCCTATGCACTCAGCTGGTACAAAAGTGTTTCACCCATAGGCCCTGGGTTTTTGTTCTTCATTTGAGCATAAAGTGCTGGGGCATTCCTATGGGCATGTTTAGCAGAGAAGAACACCCTGTCTTTCTCCTCTGGCTTTGGGGCAGCACTGTGACATTTTTTCCCATCCTCTGTCTATATAAAACTACACTGCTTGAAGTGTTCATTTTGTATTCTAGAATACACTTAATGCAAAACTTCTGTCCCTCCAGATAAGGTTGCAAGAACAGGTGAGTACATGAACAAGAAAGGAGCTCCTGAAACCTGGGCACTGGGGTGATCCTCCCGCTATTAGTTGGCAAGATGTGAATCCAAATCCTGTTCCTACCAAAACATCTGCCATAGTGTTCCACCTCAATGTGATTTTAATTGGTATTTCCTTAATAATTAATAATGTTAGACATATTTTAATGAACTTATTTGCCATTCATGTATCTTCTGTTGTGAAGTGATTATTTAGATTTTTTTCCCCAATTATGCTTAGTTGCTTCAGTTTTTACTGAGTTTCAACACTTATGTATTCTAAATTCAAGTCCTTTACAGGCATTTTTAAGTAAAACTACACATATTTTGTTAGTTTTTACCTAAGTATTTCATCTTTTGGATGATGATATAAATGGGACTGTTTTTAGTTTCAAATTTCACTTTTTCATTGCTGATGTTATAGAAAAGTAATTGAGTCTTATGTCTTAACATTACTTGTGCCCTGAAACTCTTTTATAATTGCTTGTTAGTTCCAGAGTTTAGTGCTGCTGATTCTTTCAGATTTCCTATGTAGACGAGTAGCTGTAAACAGACAATAGGTCTTCCTTCACAATCTGCATACCAGTTGTTTCCTTTCTGTGTTTATTCATTAGGTAGTGCTACTGGTACTATGTTGCAAAAGGGTAAAGAGAGGGAACACCCTCACCTCTTTTATTAGAGTGAGAAAGTTTCAAGTTTTACACTATTAAGTATAATTTTATCTGAAGGATTTTTGTAGATACATTCTTTATAAAGTTGTGGACTTTCCTCTCTATTCTTAGTTTATTGATAGTTTTTTTAAATTTTTTCATGAATGATATTTCTGTTTTGCCAAATTCTTTTGATATGTAATTTTTCTTTTTGTAGCTTACTGACGTGTTAGATTACCTCCACAGAGTTGTGAATGCTGAATCAGTCTTGCATGCCTGCAATATATGTAATTTGTTTGGGGTGCATCATTGTTTTTATACATTATTGTATTTGATAATATTTTTGTTGAGGATTAGGGATTTATGCATTTATGTTCATGAGCTACATTGGTCTGGATTGTTTTGTGCTTTCTTTTTGGCTTTAGAATTTTTTATATCTGAATTCATCCATGAGAAAAGTATGTTATATTTTAAAGAAAAACTTCCTTGACTGTATTTTCGCTTTTGGTTTGTGACCTAAGGGAATTGTTTTATTTTGTATTTACTATAAATTTGACGGATGAACAGTTGGATATAGTATAATATTGGATGTTCTACCAGCTGTCTGCAATTCTCTGAATAATGATGGATTAAAAAAATAAATGCTATGAGTAAAAACATGTTATGACCATGGAAATGTTGGGGCTGGGATTGTGGCTCAGTGGTAGAGCACTTGCCTCACATGTGTGAGGCACTGGGCCCAATCATCAGCACCACATTAAAAATAAAATAAAATAAAAATATTGTGTCCATCTACAACTAAAAACATTTTTTAAAAAATGAAATAAAATAAAATAAAGAAAATAGAGGACTGGGGTTATGGCGCAGTGCTAGCGTGCTCGCATAGCATGCGTGAGGCACTGGGTTCGATTCTCAGCACCATATAAAAATAAAATAAAGATATTCTGTCCACCTACAACTAAAAATAAATATTAAAAAAAAGAAAATAGAAATATTGAAAAAGTTTGCACATCCAATTCAAAAAATGGCCCCGTTAGCCTATTTAAAGGTTAATTTTGGGAAGCAGTGTTAAAAACTATTATGACTTTAGTGTGTTTGTAAATGCATCATCTGTTCCCTTTTATATCTATTCATGTGTATAGAAAAGACTGAAGCATAACCCAAATGTCATGTGGATGCACACCAGCTATTTAAAGTTTACTTTCACTTTTAATTTTTTAAGATGTTGATAGATCTTTAATTCATTCATTTATTTATATGTGGTGATGAAAATTGAACTCAATGCCTCACACATGCTAAGCAAGCACTCTACCACTGACCCACAACCCCACTCCCTAAAGGTTAAAATGTCTGCATAGAAGGTAGACATTGAATGACTTAATTATCCTAATTATTTATTTGAATCTTTAAAATATTACAGCAATCAGCAATAAGAAACTGAGACTACTTACTGCTCTTAAAATATTCACCTGTTATTAATATGTTGATTAGGCAAAATGAATCAGGAGCAAAAATGCATTTAACTTTTGTCAGACCTAGAACTGATGCTCTCCAACTTCCACTGGCATTAATCATGTATCACTAATGCCATGACCAGGATTCAAAGTTAAAATTGTTGATATGAAAAATAGAAAATCATAACAAAAGACAAAACTTTTAGAAATAAAAAAAATTACTTTTATGTATTATGTAACTAGATACCTTAGTCTGTATTTCAGGTATTTTCACAATTTCTTCCAATGTAATAGTTTTTATTTATATGTAATTTGCTTATTTATTCTAAGTGAATGATACTTATGACTTAAGTATGTTTGTAAATATGCTGCACAGTTCCTTTGTATATCACCATCCATATATTATATGCTAAGTATATTTTAATGAACAATAATAACTGTCTTTAAAAGAGACAAGTAGAATAATACAAGAAGTATGTACTGGGAACAGAGAGACCTGAGTTCCATATCAGTTCTGCCATTTAATAACTCTATGAATTTAACGCAAGTTACTTAATACCTATGTGCTCCTTTTTCCTCATCAGTACAAATATAATGATATACATTTATGTTATTGATAAATTTCAAAGGAATTATTGATGTAAAATGACTGGAAGGGAGCCAATTAATATGCTAAGGTTTTATGAAGAAAATAATGGAGAGACTTATTACTAAGATTACAGTTAAGAATCCTCTAATTATACAAACATGAGAGAAATAAAATTGCCTTTCAAGTGTTAACAAATTGTAAAATCAACATGTATTTTGAGGCACAGTGATATGAAAGGGAAAAATAAACAAACTTTGTTTCTATTTATTTGAAAGTATTGTCTTCACCAAAAGAACAAGAAGGGAGAGATGGATAAATGCATCAGTGTCAGAAGCAAGCATCATGTTCACTTGATCTTTTCAAGAGGAGAAGTAGGTTTCACAGGCATTTAAAACCTTTCCAATTGGCATCTGGGTCCATTAACAAGTAGTTTCAAGAATTTAGGTAGATAACACAACATAAGCCCTCAGGCAGGTGTTTCAATATTCACGCTGCTCAGAACTTACTTCATACTTGCAGTTTGGCTTCCTATTTAAATGTTTTTATTCAGTCAATGAACATGTTTTGTTTTGTTTGCAGTGCTGTAGACTGAATACAGGTCCTTCAACATGGTAGGCAACTGCTCTGCCACCATGCTATATCACCAGGCCAATGATCATATTTTTCATAGTGTTTGAGAATTATTAGTACTATTTTATGATAGTTATGTAACTATCATCATCATCATCATCATCATCAGCTGCAGCTTAATATGTAGGTGAAAAAGTATTTGCAACATAGGAGACAGTAATTTTGCTTGTCTTGAGACTTATCCTAGTCCTCTGGGTATAAATAAATTTATAATATATGACTATGTATATATTAGAAATTAGATGAAGACACAGCATCACATACTCATGGATTAGATGAAATATAGCTATGGATATGATATTAATAAAAATATAAATCTAGATAATGCCAGTATAAACATATTTGTACTCTTATGTTCTACTTACTTATTTTTATTTATGATCATAATGTCTATGGCTCTAGCCTTCCCAGGCCTTGTATATAACTTAGCCTGGAACCCACGTGAGTCTTCCCCGTCCCAACAATAAACATTATTCAAAAGTTGTGATACCGGTGCTGTGGGTTTATGTTCCACAGAGTTGAAGAATGTACACCTGAGAATGCAGAGGCAAGTGTAAAAAGCAAGTTTTATTCAAGAAAGTGATAGAGAACATATTTCCCCAGAGACAAGGGGACTTTCAGATTGGAAAGTCCCTGGGAGGTGGTACTATCTGCCCTTCCTATAGCTCTCAAAACTTCTTTTATTAATCATTGTCTTTCCTTTCTTTCCTGTATGTGTGCAGAAACATGGAACCTTTTTTGAAAAATAACCTCAGCAACCCTTTGTTCTCTCCTTGAAAACCAATGGTCACCCACTTGACCCTCATTATTTTTATCCATATTAACTTCCTGACTTGAAGAAAACAATTGTCAGCTAATTTTTTCACTACCAACTCATTCTTGCTTCCGCAACCTGATCTTTTTCCTACCTCAGTTGGACCCAAAGATTTATGCACTGTCAGTGATCAGATTGGCAATATAAATGCTAATTGGGCACATGAGTGGATTTCTCTTTCCCTCGTCTCTATACTTTCTATTACTAGAAACAAAAGTAGACATACCTATTGCCCAGTTTTTCTATTCACATAGTTCAGCAATGGGGATAAAGTAGTGCTTATTGCATACTAAGAACCTGCCCTGCTCTTCCCCTCATGTTCCTCTCAGTGAAGGTCCAACACCAGAGTTTATTACTCTACAACCAGGAGACTTGATTGTTCACATAGCCTGTTGAATATTCTGACATGCATTTTATTTTTTTTTCCTATTATTGTTTAGATGCTATTTTGTTCATGTCAAAGAAAGTGCTGCTTTTATCACCATTAAGGGAAGAGTTTGTCATCACTGTCTCCATTTTCTGGTTTGTTTTGGGAGGACACTTCTGGTTACTCTGTTTTTGCAAGGCATAACCACAATGAGTAACATGAGTGTGTGGATTGGGCTGGCTAGTCCCTGCCACATACGAGTGTCCAGAGGTCCCAACTGTGTGTGTCTGTGTGTGAGAGTATATGGTTGTATGTGTGCATGTGCACACATGAGAGAGAGAGAACTAAAGGATTGATTCTGAGCAAATTCTGAACAAATCCATTAGGAAAATATCTCTTGGAAATGTGAAGATGAGCTTTCCTTAGTGGGCAGAGTAAGAAGAGACTAAGAAATTTGTTGTTTATCAAGGGATCTGAGATGAGCAGTGCCATCTTGATTTTTTTTTTTATCTTATGTTCACTGTAGTAGCATCAAGGACAATTGATAGGTAAGAGGAAGGGACATGTACAAGCCATCCATAGTGACAGCAAACAAAAAACTATCATAGCACTCTGTAGGTGCCAGTACAAGGAGTAAGAGAACAAAGTTGACAGCTATTTTTTCCTCATTTAAAATTTTAATCTAATTCATATTTTCATGAGAGGAAGAACCAATGCACGGTTGAGTTTACTGAATATAAGAACTGACTTTCCTTTGTTCTGGGGCTTCTAACTCTGGGATATGCAACCATTCAATGCTTCTGATGTTGTCTCTGTACTGTATTCAACCATGCTAATTTTAATTCTATACTGTATACTGAACTTTATATGGCAGTTATTTTGTAGAGTTATTAGAATATCATTTTGCAGTTTTACATATTAGGTGGGTAAGACTAACTGCATAGTATTGTGTTCTGACTATGGCCCACAGGTTTTACATCATCATATGCATTTTAAAGCTTTTTGTATTTAAATATAACCGGTGCTAGTTACAATTAATTATAACCAGTCTTTTTGACCCATGAACATTCAAGTCAGTAACACCAACACATATTCAGCTGCCACCTTTGTGTTCCCTAATTAATAAATACTCCCTACTTCATACCAACACTTCCCAACTCTATTCTCTCTAAATGGTACCTCTGCAACTATCTGGTGATATCCTCCTCTACTAAACCATTTCCTATACTCCATAACTGTGTGGGGGGCAATATATAAAGTTGAATTTAAAGTCAAGAGGGTAAGTAGTAGTTTTATAATAAGTTATTTACTTTTCTCTGCCTTTTATGTATGTACAGTCTTGCACATTTCTGCAGACTATCAGGTATATTTACGATTGCCTATATACTGACACATTGATAAACAATGAGAGTGGATTTCCTCTATGTACTGAAAACAAAACATGCATTGCTTTATATGAATCCAGAGGCAAAAATGAAAATTTGTGTTTTATTAAGCTAGGTGCACTGAATGGATTTCCAAATCTGTAAAACAATGTAATTTTTAAAAATATTTTTTAGTTATTGGTGGATCTTTATTTTATTCATTTATTTTTATGTGGTTCTGAGAATTGAACCCAGTGCCTCACACATGTGTGGAGAGTGTTCTGCCACTGAGCCACAACCCCAGCCCCTAATTTTTTTGAAAGTACTTTTATTTTGAAAAATATTCACAATTTCTTTTTTCCAGTGATTTTATATCAATTAGCATATGTCTTTAAAATCATTTATAGGCTTATTTTCTAATACATATTAATAAAGATTTACTCCACATAAACTCTCTCTAGCTTCCTCAAGAATTTTCAATGACATAAAAGGACCCTGCATACAAAAAGTTGAGAATAAAAACCTTGAGGACACTTAGAACTCTGTACCTTATTACGCACACTCAATGGAGCTGAGTATAAGACATCCTAACTTATAGGAATGAAGTATTGTAAAATATATCAAAGCCCACATGTTTTCCATCAAAAGCTTTTGTCTTATCTATGAGAGCTATCTAGTCCGTATCATCTCACTACACTAGTTCACACAGAGAACATCTCAGGAATGTGCTGGAAGGAAATTGAGTCTGTGTGTGAGGCCAATCACTCACAGCGCATTATCAACCTAGAGCTTTTCACACTAAGACATCCTTAAATGCTGCTGTGTGTTACTATTCTATGACAATATTTTGGCCTATTTAGTAAAATAGCAAACAAGCCCACACAATAAGTATATCAAGAGAATATGAAACTCCCAGATCAAAATATATATATATATTCCTTACATAAAAAGAAAATTTATATGAAGGTCATTGAGAAATCTCTATTAAGGACACATAGCTCCTTTTCATTAGGCTTCACATAAGAAATGGCCTCCTGATCCATCTGTATTGTCACAGATGACAAGACTTCTGTAAAAATGAAAAATAAGTGAAATAGAAATCCATTCAGTATATGCACCACATTTTTTAAATTTATTCTTCAATTGGTGGATAATTTGGTTTCATCCAAGTCTGGAGTATTTTGAATCATACTACAATAAATATGGAAATACACATATCTTTTCAAAATACATGAGCTATAAATAGGTAGAAAGGTAGGTTAGACAGATTAATCCCAAGGAGTATTGCTGGATCATATATGATCATATGACCTCTTTATTTTTTAACTTCACAAGAAGTTTTCACAGTGTTTTCATATGGCTGTACTTAACATTCCTACCAATAACATATGAGTTCACTTTTTTCTATTTCCTCTCTGAAAATTGTTATCTTTTATCTTAACTATACTACACTTAACTCCTGCTATTATTATGTGGGTGACTTTAACAGCTACATGAAATATCAATTCAAAACCCTGAAATTTCAATTTGTAGTCCTCACCCTCAGAGACCTTTTCTTTTATCTCAGTATAAGCAAGAAAGTATTCTCACTGGCATGCCCTAGGCACTGTAAAGAATGCGGCTGGGGGCTGCCTCTAGGGATGAACAGTGGTTGAAAACATGGTCTCTGTTCATATAAACAAATTATTTAAAATAGAGCAAAGAATTTGAACAGCTACTTCTACAAAGAAAAGATAAAATAAATTCATATGAAAAAACATCAATATTCTTCATCATAAAAGTAATGAAAATTAAAACTACAAGATATCTCCTTACACCATTAGAATGGCTGTTATAAAAAATAAACATATAGTTTTAAGGTAAATCTTTAAAGATTTAGAGAAAAATTGAGAAGACAGAACAAAATTCCACTCTAACAGTGAGAAAATTGACTTCCACCTTTCATTTATTTGACTTTCCAATTCCAATGTACTGGCATGATTTATTTATTTGTAAATTGTGGTTAGCTTACCAATACAGTATTATCCTTTTCACTACTATATTCAACTTAAACAGCAGATTGTTAGCTTCAACAGACAAGAGTAAAGATAATAAATTTTTATTTTCACACTTAATTTAAAAAAAATTCTTCATTCCTGACACATTTGCTTCAGTGTATGTCAGTTTGCAAAATATAGAAAGAAAAATTTACTGTCAGCATGAATGGACATCATGAGTGAAAATTTTACTAGCATAAAATTTAAAATATTTTAGATCTACAGATAATTCACAGTGTATTAATAAGCATGGTCAGAAATTAATATTTTATTTAAAGAATTCAAAATTAAAAATGCTATAAAATGTTTTCCATGATACTGCAGGACAAAATAAAACTTACTACAATAAGGAAATTTCTGTATTGGCAGGCATTCAATTAAAATCATTTATTATCTTTTGAACAGTGGGAAGAAAATCTGTATTATGAAATCACTAAGCAAAAGAAAGATAAAATAGGTCTAGTAAGATGAAAGAAACTAAACCTCAAAACAAAAACTACTACAGGAGATAGAGGGCACATTACCTGATAAAGAACAATTCCATAAGTCTTAACAATCCTAAATTTGCATGTTCCCCCCAAGAGTTTTAAAGTATGTGAAAGCATAAAATGATAGACCTATAAGCAAAATACTTAAACGTAACGACAAAGATGGAGATTTCAACAGCACTTGTTCAACAATAGAAAACTTATACGGAAATTCACCAAATTCATAGATGAAGATGACCTTTATGAAATCATCACAAAACTTGAACTAATTGACATTTACAGAACAAATTCCCAATAGCAGAAAGAGCACTTGTCAAATGCACATGAAATATTCAACAACCTAGACCACAGGTAAAACAAACATCAAAATGTATCATTGTTGATATCATATAAAGTATGTGTTCAATAATAATGGGGCTAGGGTAATAGCTCAGTGGTATAGCACTCACATTTCATACTTGAGGCACTGAGTCCATTCCCGGGCAACACACACACACACACACACACACACAGAGAGAAAGAGACAACGTGTAAAATCCCTAATATTTGCCAATCAAAGACCATAACTGAACAAACCATAAGTCAAAGGTACAAACAGAATTTTTAAAAACTTCGAGTAGGTTGACAGTACAAATAAAATCTATGGAGTGCATTTACATAGTGATGAGAGGAACATGTATACCATTAAATGTTTCTATTAGAAAGAAGATAGTTTTAAAATAATTAACCTGAGATTTCACATTGAAAAAAAGGAAAATTAAAATCTATGGCAAAATATAACAAATATGAAACCCAGAATCAGTAAAACAGACAAGAGAAAATGAATAAAGAAAATTCAATACAAACCTGGATATTAAAAAAAAAAACAAACTCATATAATTGGTGAGTTCCTAACATAGTGATTGAAGGTGGGGGCAAAATTGTATCAGGAATAAAAGAGGCACCTTCAATGTCCCCATAGATATTAATAGGAAAATGACATAATACTAGATAACTCTTGATCCCCAAATTTGACAATGTATGTAAAACAGATAAATTCCTGGTAATACATTTTCTATGGGTCATTTAAAATGAAAAGGTAACTAACTGGCAATGCTCCTTCTTCAGCTTCCTAATAACTGGGATTACAGGTACGTGCCACCTTGTATTGCCTGTGTTTAATTTTTAAATCCATTTCTTATTTTGAAAAAAAGTGTGAAGTTATATATATATATAAAATCTCATTTGTATTGATTTATATAAATAAGTATACATACCTTCCTAAAAGGTCCCTGTAGTGAGAGTAGAATTTTCTGCTTGAACTGGCCAGTGGATTCCTAGTATGTGGCAGGCCACTGCAGCCAAGCAGCTCCTAAACGCAGGCTTTGCCCACTGGTGTTTCCGCAGACCGCAGAAGCTCACCACCAAACTCCTTTTACAGGGTTCCAGCATTCTGAATCCAAAGGAAGAAGTCTACCCTAGAATGCTCCACAGCAGTTTGCCACTTGGACATACATAGCTAGCGGTATATATACCTCTTGGTTCAATTCTATTAGTTCACATTTATGCTAATAAGGGTTTGGAAAAAGTAGCAACACGATTGGTCCAAATTTATAAACTGTCTCTGCAACCACGCCCCCCCCCAGTAGAAAACGGAAGTGAGGGCAGAGCCCTTGAGCTGACCAATAGCTATTGACTAGTTCCAAACCACCATTAGCACCAGAGCCTTCCGCACCACCGGAGGGAGCAGAGGAGCTTCTGCCACCTGCGCTGAAGCCAACCTGCCGCTGCTGCTGCAGCCGCAGAACACAGGAACCGGTGGAACCGTCATCACCGCCAGAGCACAAGGAACGCTGGAGCTGCCGCCGCAGCCACTGTCGCAGCCAAAGCATGAAGCCAACCTGTGGCCGCCGCAGCTGGCGCCACCAGAGCACAGGGAATGCTGGAGCCGCCGCCGCCGCCGCCGCCGCCAGAGTACAAGGAAAGCTGGTGCCGCCGCCGCCACAGCACAGGGAACGCTGGAGCCGCCACCGCAGCAGCCGAAGCATAAAGCCAACCTGCCTCTGCCACCACCGTGGCCGCAGCCACCAGAGCACAGGGAACGCTGAAGCTGACCCGCTGTCTCCAAAGCATAGGAACCCTTGTAAGACAACGAAGTGTCCAGAGCACAGGAGCCACAGTCCCCGCCCCCGCACTGAGCCAACGCTGTCGCCTTTGCCGCTGCCATCGCCGCCGCCAAAACCCACTGGAGCCAATGCCGCTCCTGGAGCTCAGGAGCTGGTACCGCCACGCCAACGCCACCGTCGCCAATGCCAGAGCACAGAGCCAGCACCGCTACCGCCGCCTTCTCCAGAAACCTCTTGAGCCACGGCCGCCTCCGTGGCCCGCAGCTGTGCCTACCGGAGCAAGGCCGCCGTCCCTGCGTCCAGAACACGGAGCCAATGCAGCCACCATTGCCGCCATCACTGCCGACAGACCAAAGGAACCTCAGAAGCCAATGCCACCTTCTGAGCTCTGAGCTCTGGAACCACAGCCGCTGCCGCTGCCAGAGCAAATGCTGCTCTAGTCCCTGCCTCCAGGACAGGAGCCGCTGCAGCCTCGTCCAGAGCATAGGAGTCGTTGGAGGCCACGCCGCCGCCATCTCAGCCTCCAGGAAGCAGGAGCCTCCCAAGCCGAATGGACGCTGTGCAAGGCTTGGCTGTGGCCCCATGGGGTAAAGCAGGAGCGAGGGAGGACAGCTTCCGCAGCTCCCACCGCGTGATCACCCGCGCACTCCTGGTTTGTCGCTCAGGGGCGGAGATCCAGCAGAAGTTGAGGAGCACCTTGAAGAATGGTAGGTGCTGGGACCCACTCGGGGAGCGTGCAGGCACCTCGGGTGGGGCGACAGTGGCTTTTCTAGAGGTGCTGCTTGGCGTCGGGAGCCGTCACGTTAGAGGTGGGCTCCCCCAATGTGAGCATCTACCTCCGCAGGGCTGGTGGTTGGCCTGGGATTTTGGGGGTTGTGGGGCTAGAGGCAAGGGGGTACGTCTAGCATCTTCAAACTGTACACAGGGGCAGATGCAACCTGAGGATCATCCAGGTGGGCGGCATGCCTTGTGGTGTCTGACTGGGACTCCGTTTGGTGGAAGAACAGGCACGTGGGTCTCAGTAAAGGGATCTTAAAGGAGAGAGAAGCTACTGGGGACAGGCAGCCTTGTTGAGCTGGGTAGGCAATGTTGAAAGTGGTTGCCGAAAGGGTCCCAGCCTTCAGCGAAGGAGAAAGATTCAGTTTGGGGACCTAAAGACTCCTTCTCCTACCCTCACATTCTCAGTCCTTGGAGCGACCTCCAGGAGTCAGGAGGCCTCCTCCCTGAGGGTCCCAGGTCAGAGTTTGTGGACTGCTCCCTTGGTAGGCAGGGTCTCTTCACCCCTACTTCCCCACACAGGCTGATGACAGGCAGGATTCTGCTGCTCCTTTACCTTTTCACTCTGCGTTGGGCCAGCCTGGAGCTTAGTCTGTCCTTTGGATTCATAGCCAACCACCTCAAAGGTCCCTGTAGATGTAGGGAGTGTTTATAATTGTGGATAGCATTCTCATGTCTGGACAGTGAGTGTGTGTGTGTGTACATGTGGCTGGAGTATACATACATGAGAATGTATATGTATTTGTCCAGTGATGTCCAAATGTATAAGTATTGTATGTTTATCTCTGTGTGTGAACTCTTCGTGAGTCTGTGTTTGTGTGATGTGTGAGTACGTGTGAATGAATAAGGCTATGATTGTGTGTGTGTGTGTGTGTGTGTGTGTGAGCGCTATGTGTGTTTAACCCTTCCCTGGTCAGTCCTCCATCACTGAGCCTGGCACCACATTGCAGTCATGTTTTCATCTTAAGAGTTGTCAGCCCAAGATTATGCGTTGCTGTAGACCTTGTGGGCCATCCTGCTCCTTGTGTGTGCATAGGTGTGCATGTGTGTGTTAGGGTTTGAAGTATGTAGTGGCAGCATTGAGCACAACTAAGGAGTCCCTCCTTGTGTGGAGGCAGGCAGCCCTCTAGGGAAGCCTGGAGACTGGGATCTGTGTCTGCCTTCTACACAGGGAGCATGGGTGTCTATGTGTGTGTATGTGTCTCTGTGTGTGGATTTTCCCTTTTTGTTTTATGAATCAGCTTCAGGGCTGATGGTACATTCTAGTGTTTTTCAATAAGGAAAGGTGTTCAGTAATGGATTTGGGAAGTTAAATTTGTTAGATTACTACCTATCAGATGTGGGACTTAGGCCAAAAGTATAAAAGGAGGCACATATACCTTATATCAAATATTGGAAAGTTGTAAATCAAACTAAAAAATGATTAAATATATTTAAAATATATTCCATGACAAAGTGTATTCTTTGCCAAATTTACCTAAGTGGACCTGTGTTGTGTTCAAATGTGGGATTTTCAGATTTCTTGGTGCTCCATGCTGAAATGCAAAGGGGCTCCACCTCTGCCATGCCCCTGTTCCTTTCCCAAGCCTGGCTTCCTGTGTGTCCCCTCGTAGCTTCCTTACAGTCATTGAAGGTCCTTGCAGACACATATGTGGACATTTTGTCCCATGTGTCTAAACTCTACCCACACCCCTTAGAAATACCTGCCCTTTAGCCACCACCAAATATAGGGGCTGTCACCAGTGGGCTTGGGTTGATTATTCCAGATGAGCCCATTCCTTATTTGTAAAATGAAGAGGTGGATGAAATATTATTCAATAAAACTTGAAGGTTTTAGGAAAGAAAAAAATAGAAATTTGATTAAATTGTTTAGGTTAATTATTATTCCAAATGGTTATGAAAGTATCCAGTGTCAAATAGATAGTTTTGCTATGCCAAAAACCTACATGGTAGTTTCAGAGCAGTGAATTGATCTTCAATTATCAAATACTATTTTGTTTTGAGGGAATTTGACATGGACTGATTGCAATTTCCACTGATAGAAAATTAGTTTTCATTTTCTTTTGATAAATCCAAAAAAGTAAAATACGAAGTGTGAATAAGGTCATGTGACTTTTAAGTAAACTGAGATAAAACAGTATTATTGAGTTGTCTTTTTACTCTATTTTGGAATAGGATAAGGGGAAAAATGAAACAGATGGAGAAGTCTAGCCTCTTTTTAAAAATTTTTTTGTCATAAAACAATTTTTATTTGGGCTGGGGTTGTGGCTCAGTGGTAGAGCACTCCCCTTGCATGCACGGGGCATTGTCGATCCTCAGCACCAAATAAATAAGTAAAATAAATAAAATAAAGGTGTTGTGTCCATCTACAATAAAAATTAAAAATTTTATTCTTTTTAGTTATACATAACAGTAGAATACATTTTGACATATTATGCATACATGGAGTATAACTTCCTATTCTTGTGCTTGTACGTGGTGTGGAGTTACACTGGTTGTGTATTCATACAGGAACATAGGAAGTTATGCCCAATTGACTCTACTGTCTTTGCCATTCCCACCTTCCCTTCCTTCCCTGTTTTTTTCTTTGTCTAATCCAATGAACTTCTGTTCTTCCCTCCATCAGCTTTCCTTTTGGATTGTCTTTCACCATTCTTTCTAGCCTTTGCATTTCTTTTGCCCACTATATGGAATATTGTTTCAATTTTTTTAGTATGCAAATTCCTACCATACTAAACAGATCAAACTTGTCAGAACATGATCTGCTATTTATAATGCAGTACACATTTTTTGAGGAGGAAATGAATTAATTTAATGAACTATTGCTAAGGAAATATAGAATTACAAGACAGGGAGAATCAGTGGTGAGCAGAAAATGAGTAAATAAATTCCAAACATTAAAGAAGATCCATGAATTGAGAAGGAGACTTCGGGATCCCTTTAGTTTAAGTAGGAAAGAGAGTGATCACACAAAGTTTTATTCAAAAAATGCCGATGCACTCAGAATTTCAGCTATCAAAAAACAGATGGCTTTAAAACAAATTTTAAAAACAATCAAAAACAACGACAAAAAAGAGGGACAGGAGAAAACAATCAGAGCATCTTTGTTGGATCAGAGGAAAGAAATTTGAAAGCCATTTATTCTTCTATCAACTCCTCTTGAGAAAGCAAACCTATTTAAGCTTTCCAGAGCATAGGCTTCTCTGCCACTCTTATACATTTTCTTTGAACTTTGGAGTTTAAATTGTATTTATTATGTCCACTCCACTCCCTCTGCTACAATGCAGGCTCCTCCTTTTCTGTTCTCATTGTTGAAGACAGAACCATTGGTTCCCCAACTTTTTTAAAAAAAATATTTGTTCTAATTTGTTATACATGATAGCAGAATGCATTTTGATTCATTGTATACAAATGGAGCACAATTTTTCATTTCTCCAGTTGTACACAGTGTAGAGTCACACCACATGCATAGTCATACATGTACCTAGAGTAATGATATTCATCTCATTCTACCATCTTTCCTGCCCTCATGCTTTACTTTCCCTTCTCTTCCTCCCCTTTGCCCAATCAACGTTCCTTCACACACACACACACACACACACACACACACACACACACACACACACACTCATTATGGATCAGCATCCACTTATCATAGAGAACATTCAGCCTTTGGATTTTTGGGATTGGCTTACTTTGCATAGCATGATATTCTCCAGCTCCATCCATTTACCTGCAAATGCCATAATTTTATTCTCTTTTAATGCTGAGTAACATTCCATTGTGTATATGTACCACAGTTTCTTTATCCATTCATCTGTTGAAGGGCATCTAGGTTGGTTCCACAGTTTAGCTATTGTGAATTGAGCTGCTATGAACATTCATGTGGTTTTGTCTCTATAGTATACTGATTTTAAGCCCTTTGGGTATAGACCAAGGAGGAGGATATTTGGGTCAAATCGTGGTTCCATTCCAAGTTTTCTGAGGAATCTCCATACTGCTTTCCACAGTGGTTGCACCAATTTGCAGTGCCACCAGTAATGTATGAGTGTAACTTTTCCTCCACATCCTTGCCAACACTTGGTTATTGCTTATATTCTTAGTAATTGCTGTTCTGACTAGAGAGAGATGAAATCAGAGTAGTTTTGATTTGCATTTCTCCAATTACTGGAGAAGTTGAACATTTTTTCACATATTTGTAGATCAGTTATTTATTTTCTTCTGAGAAGTGTCTGTTCAGTTCCTTAGCCCATTTATTGATTAGGTTATTTATTTACTTGTTAAGTTTTTTGAGTTCTTTGTATATCCTGGGGATTAGGGCTCTATACGATGTGCATGTAGTAAAGATGTTCTTCCACTCTGTGGATACTCTCTTCATGTGATTGATTGTTTCCTTCGCTGAGAAGAAGCTTTTTAGTTTGAATCCATCCCAATTATTAATTCTTGATTTTATTTCTTATGCTATAAGAGTCTGATTAAAGAAGCCAGGACCTAATCTGACATGATAAAGATTTGGATCTACTTTTTCTTCTCTTAGGTGCAGGGTCTCTGGTCTAGGTCCTTGATCCACTTTGAGTTGATCTTTGTGCATGGTGAGAGATAGTGGTTTAATTTAATTTCACTGCATATGGATTTCCCGTTTTCCCATCACCCTTTGTTGAAGAGGCTATCTTTTTGCCAATGTATGTTTTTGGTGCCTTTGTCTAATATGAGGTAAATGTATTTATGTGGGTTTTTCTCTGTGTCCTCTATTGTGTACCGTTTGTTTACACATCTATTTTGGTGCCAATATCATGCTGTTTTGGTTACTACAATTGGCTTTTTCTTTTTTTAAATTTTTTAAAGTGTAGTGTCTATTCTTAGTTATATTGGTCCAGGAAACTGAAGTTTTTTCCAGGTCTGCTGTGAGAGGCATCCTTTATGCAGCTGTGTAATTTATTTCTGGTCCACAGAGAGTTAGCTCTTCCACCAAAGGAGGATGCTCTGGCCATCATGGCATACTTAGATTGTCCTCCTTCATACTCTTTCCTGAGTATTTAAATTATCACAAATCCCTTTATATTTCCTCTGTTGATGCTCATTATCCATTTTTCTTTTTCTTTTCTAATACTTTCTGATGGAAAGGACAAGTCTTTTAGCATCAAAATAAAAAGCTGAACTCTTTAGCCTTAAAAACTAGTTAAGAGGGATGATTCAAACTTTAATATTGAATAATTTCTAAGTTTAGTATCTTTATATTAAGAGATTTGACAATAGATACAAGCTTCTGAATGAATTAAGGAAGAATCCAGTAGTGTGGTATAGCTGGAGGTTTGTGTGTTGAATATGTACACATACCTTGCTGAAAGGTCCCTGTAGTTAAAGTAGAATTTCCTGCTTGTACTGGCAGGTGGAAGGCCTCTGCAGCCAAGCAGCTCCTGATAGCAGGGTCTGCCCACTGGTGTTTCAGCATACAGCAGAAGCTCGCCACCAATCTTCTTTTGCAGGGTCCGTGTTTTGAATATATATATTTATATAAATCCCTTGGTTCAATGCTGTTGGTTCACGTTTATGCTAATAAGGGTTTGGAAAAAGCAGCAACACTATTGGTCCAAATTTAAGAACTGTCTCTGCCACCACACCTGCTGAGGGGATAAAGGACATGAGGGCGGAGCTCTTGAGTTAACCAATAGCTTCTGTCCAGTTTCAACAGAAGCACAGAGCCGCTGGAGCAGTGGGAGCGCAGCCAGCCCCTGTGTAAGCCGCAGCCTGAGCTACCGCTGTAGCCGCCGGCCGCCGCCAGCCGCAGTTAGAGCCCCCAGCCGCCGCCAGAGCCTCTATAGCCGCCAGCCGCCGCCAGCCCCCCAGAACCCCCAGAGCAGCCCCCAGAGCCTCCACCAGCCAGCGCCGCTAGAGTCGCCAGAGCCGCCGCCAGCCGCAACAAGGCACAGCGCCAAAACCACTTCCGCAGCCCAAGTGAGAACAATGGCCAGAACAAACGCCAGAGGCAAGGCCACCTCCACTGTCACCGCCGCCACCTCCACCAGATCAGAGGGACATCCGCCGCTGCCGCCGCACAGGAACCGTTGGAACTAACGACGCATCTGGAGCACAGGAACCGCCGCCATCTCAAGAAGCCAATGACAGCGCCTTTGCCTTCAGAGTACGGAGGCAAAGGCGCCTCCACCACTGCAAGAGCACAGGAACCACTGGAGCCAATGCTGGGTACGAACAGAGCTCAGGGGTCCGTGCTCCATGCCTATACCGCCGCCAGAGCAACGAGGACCGCCTTCGCCGCTGCCTTGGACGCCGCCTCTAGACAGCGCTGGAGACAACGCCACCATGGCAGCATCCAGAGCAGGAAGCCAACCCCGCTGCCATCACCATCCGAAGGAACAGAGGAACCTCTGGAGCCAACCCCATGTCCAGAGAGCAGGAGTCCTGGCTGCTGCTGCCAGAGCGAGAGAGTGAACACTGCTGTACTCCCCGTCTCCAGGATGCAGGAGCCACTGCTGCCTTTGGAGCACTAGAACCAAAGCCGCCGGCACCTCCATGGCATTGGGAACACAGTAGCCACCTGAGCCTACAGAGCTCTGGAGGCAACTCCTAGGTCTTCTCTGGGAAGCAGGAGCTGGAGCCACGGCAGAATGCAGGAGCCACCCACGATGGGACCCAAGCCAAATGGAAGCTGCGCAGAACTTGCCTATGTCCCCCTAGGGTAAGGTGGGCACAAGGGAGCACAGCCTCAGCAGCTCCCACCACGTGAGCACCTGCACACTCCTGGTTTGTCCCCCAGGGGCGGAGATCCAACAGAAGTTGCAGAGCACCTTGAAGAAGGAGGTAGGTGCTGGGACCATCTTGTGGAGGGTGCAGGAGCTTTGGGTTGGGTACAGCAGCTTCTCTAGAGCTTCTGCTTGGCACCAGAGCTGCCACATTAGAGGCCTGCTGACCCAATGTGGGCATCTACCTCCTCAGGGCTGGATTGTGGCCTGTGAGTTGGGGGTTGTGGGGCTAGAGACAGGGGGGTACCTCTGGCATCTTGAAGCTGTATGTAGTGGCAAATGTGACGTGAGGATCATGCAAGTGGGGGGCATACTTTGAGGAGTCTGGGTGAGACCTCGTTTTGTGGAGTAACAGGTACATTGGTCTCAGTGAGGGGATCTTAAAGGAGAAACAAGCTCCTGGGGCCAGGCAGGGATGTTGGGGAGGCAATGTTGAAAGTGGTTGCCAAAAGGGTCCTAGCATTCAGCAAAGGAGAGAGGTTCAGTTTGGGGACATAAATACTCCCTCTAGCACCCCCACATTTTTTGAGTCCATGGAGCTGCCTCCAGGAGCTTGGAGGCCTCCTGCCTAAGGGTCTCAGGTCAGAGTCTGTGGACTGTTCCCTTGCCAGGCAGGGTTCCTCACCCCTACTTCCCCACACTGGATGACAAGAGGTGGGCTTCTGATGCTCCTCTGCTTTTTCACTCTCCCTTATAGCCAACCATATCCCAGGTCCCTGTAGACATAGGGAGTATGTACAGTTGTAGGGGCTAAGCACAGCATTCCCACATCTGGACTGGTGAGTGTGTGGGTGCACACACATGGCTGTGTGTGTATGTGTGAGGGCATGTGGCTGGAGTATGCGTATTTGAGAACGTATGAGCATTTGTCCAGAGATGTCCAAGTGTATATGTAAGTGTTGTGCACCAGCTGGGGATAGCAGTGGAGCTTAGTGGTAGAGCATTTGCCTAGCATGCAGGAGGCCCTGAGTGCTATCACCAGCACCAGAAAAAGAAAGAAAGAAGACACAAAACAGGAACACAGGAAGAACTGCACATGTATAGGGGATCAGGGAAGGCTTCCCTGAAGATGTGATGTTGAAGAAGATATGTGAGCAG